>QEOT01122261.1:0-24477 GCA_003123785.1 Pterocarya stenoptera | reverse complement strand
AATGAAATCAGAAAAAATATTCTGCATTAATTTGTACTTAAACGACAATCTGCATCTTCGTAAATGAACATTATGAAATATTGTCTCTCTCTGTATGTCTGTGCAAGCGAGGATGTCTACTCATCGCTTGATTCTGGAAATCTGTAATTAGGCTCAATGCAATAGCCACCAAATTCATGCATGTGGATGCCTTCGGTCCTTTCATGGTCTCTTGTCTCCTATAAAGTAGTAAACAGAATCCAGTTCGAGCCAGAAAGTTATAAGCATGCCTAGATACTGCAGGTTTGTTGTTGCAGAAAAACAAATAATAATAATAATAAAAAAGAGTCGGGCTGCTCAAGTTAACCGACTTCAACTTTTTTTTTTTTCTTTTTTTTCACATTTTTTAAAAATATATTTAATTATTTTAAAAAATAAAAAAAATATAAATAGACTTAAATAAAATCATTTTCTTAATCACTAAATAAAAAAAATTTTTTTTAACCAACGATCAACTAGAGAGATCATATTAGGACGGCAGACTATATTTTCTCAATAATAAAAATATAAAAAAGAGAAAGGGAGAGATATTTTTAGGGTTATATATATTTTGAAACTTAAAATTCCTCTTAAAATTAATCGATCGAATTAAGTCCCTCATGATTAGATCCAAAAAAATAATCTATATCTCATCATTCTCATCTCGTTGATACATTATACAATAATTAATGAGTAATGTTAGGTATAAATTTTAAATAGATAAATTTTATATATATTTTTTGTGAAAAAAGAGTCATTAATAAAAAATAAATTTTTTTATATATTTTTTAAAGTGAGATTAACTTTTTTACAAAAACATACACAAAACTTGTTTATCTGGATTTGTGAGTTTTAGGTTCCGTTTGTTTATACAAAATTCGTATCTCATCTCATTTCATCTCATCTCAATTATTATAATTGTTTAAAATTTACATACAAAAATATATTAAACAATTCAACTTTTTCAATTCTCAAAATAAAAATAATACTAAAAAATATATTCTAATAATATTTTATTTAATTACTATTTAAAATATATTATCATATCTAAACTATGTATTCAAATCCAACCTTAGTCCAGAGGCCGGCATCATGTAACTACCACCCAATGCATGACCCATTGAGTTTTAATTTCTTCATTTATTTTTCGTTTTATTACTTTAATCCCAGTCAAAGCGCAGAAGTCTCCGAGTGAAGAGATATTTTGTCCAAATTTTTGCTTGGATACACAGTTTAGATGAGATGAAGTGAGATGTTTTAAATCAAAATTAAATAAAATATTAATAGAATATATTTTTTAATATTATTTTTATATTAAGATTTAAAAAAATTATAATAATTAAGATGATATGGGATAATAATTTTATGTTGAAAAAGAGAATCTTAATATAGTCACCAGAAAAAGACGATCAGAGCCGCCTAATTTGACGAACAGTGCTGTTACCAGTAATCAAAGAAACTAAAACGTACAGAAAATGTTACATCGCTTGTAACTTGTAAGTTGTAAGCGGGCGAGGATATGAAAATCACCGATTTTGGTGTTACTATGACCAGTTACCATTCACTTTTATATTTTATATTAATAATTTTTAATAAAGTGTAATAATATTTTTCATAGAATATAAAAGTATTTTTTAAAAGGTGTGAGATGTTGAATAATATTGCTGATGAGAATTTTTCATTGGTATATCCTTCGTGAGAAATTACCTGGATAAATTTCAAATAGACAAACTTCGTATACTTCCTTGTAAAAAAATGGATTTTACTTAAAAAATATTTACAAATGACTTGTATAAAATTTATCTATTTAAAACTTGTAGCTACTACCTAACATTACTCATCCTTGATGGGGGGGACTCAGCCGGCATATTTTCCCTGGATCAATGGAACAAAACCTTCAGTTTTTTTTTTTTTTTTTTTTTGCACTGGTAATTAAGTTCATGACAATGCCTAGTCTGTCTCCCTTGCAATTGTTACGAAGCAATTTATAAAATAATAATAATAATAGTTGAGAACGATCTTTCAAATCCTTATTCAAACTTAAATGATTTTTCAACCGAGAAAAATAAGAGATATTATAATGCTTGCTAATTTTATGTATCCAAATATCAAAATTGCCAAGACATTTCCCCCCCCCAAATTAATTGAGCAGATGAAGTGTCAACTTTCCGGTCCAGTTTCTGGGTCAGAATATGTATGTCATGCACCAGAATTGAATATAGAACTTCGGATCAAGAGTTAAGAAGTTAGTGGTACAAGACTCTCAATTTGGGCTAAGCATTTGGAGCTAGCCCAAGAAGGAAAATAGTAAAGTAAGAAGCAACCAAGTATTTTAAAAATGGGAATTTGGGCTGGGTAAATGGGAGGCCCGCACAAGCGAGTTCTGCAAAGTAAGCAGCGTCAACGCTCGGCCAGCCTATTACCCCTCCAAAAATACTTGCGCACGTAACTGTTGGCGCGGCGAGCGGCTCCCACCGCTCGCTTTGTTTTCCTTACTCATTAGTTTAAGGCAGTTTGAGACGGGCTAGCTAAGTTTCCTTTATAGTGCTCCACCCGGACGAGCTTTCTAGCTTTTGCTCCATGTGGGACTGACTATAAAGCACGTTAGAACTTAGAACAGCACGTGCCCACTTGAATTTGCAGGAGCAGTGAAACTATTTTCCCCTCCCTTTTTTTTTATTCTCTTTGATTTTAGCACACGTCCGATAATCTTGGCGATCATTTCACACCAAGTTTTCAGTAGTCACAAAAAAGAAAAAAAGATTGTATGTCTATCATTTTCAGTGAATTAATGGTCCATATAGCCATAATGATATTGGCGGTCACTTGATTCATTCCCTCAAATCAATACAGCATGTAGTAAGAGATATGCAAGCTGGCCTTGCGCCTAAGAAACTTGAAACACTGGTGAATTCAATAGCTTTCCTTCATCATTCTTTGATGTATCGTCAAATAATTAATACAAATCCATAAAATATTTTTATATTATTTAATACCATATTAAAATATTATGAAATAACTAAAAAGACGATGATACATAGCAACTTTCATATTGAATTTTGAGAAAAAGTCGCAACATATTTTACCGAGAGAAGAACATTAGAACGTAATTATGATGAAAGGAAGAAGCCTATAGTAAGAACAACTTTCTTGCTTTAATTAGAATTTAGGCCCATCATTCAATCCGCAGCCACCACACTGAATCGTAAAATGTAGCTAATATGTATAAAATGCTGTGGTCCAGTTCAAGTTGCACTGGCGCCAAGCAATTGCCCAGGCAAGTTGGTTCTCCGGCTACCTTACCTTCCTATAATAAAGTACAGGATTTCCATCAGTACTCAGTAGCACCCATCACCGGCTTTCCTTCATCATTCTTGCAGTTACAGATTGTCCTCCATAGCAATTATATCTTACATTTATAGCTAGCAGCAAGATCCCGTGACCGAGTGTGCCCAAGCAATATGATTTATAAAGTCTTTGTACTACGAGTGTGCCTGAGCATGCTCAGGTTTGTGTGTGTACTCGTAATCCAGATGTACAAAGGCACGCTCGATCTCTGGCAGAAGCTCGAGCTTCTCCTGTAAGAATTCCCCAATATCATGAGCCTCTTGCAATGGCATGCTTGCTGGCAAGACTATGTCAACCTCCACAAAGTAGTGAGACCCAAAGGTATAAGCCCGGACCGTATCAATATGCCTTATGGCCTTGTGGTGGTTCCAACAGAGATACGTTAGTTTTTGTAGATATTCCGGGGCAGCCGATCTTCCCACAAGGGAGTTCACATTTTCCAACACAGTCATTGACCATGTATGGATGGTGTATAAAGCCAGCTGCAGCAAGTCCAAAGTAATATGTAAGTGCAACGCTGCTAAGAGAAAAGAATCAAATGCCAGCAGTACCATGTAGTTACAAAATCAGCATCTGATGGATCGATCCAACAGTCTTCATGGTGACAATAGACATATTAAGCAGAAGATTATCACAGTTTTCTAAACATATTTCTTCAAAAGAATTATAAAGTTTAGTTACTGATCACAGAAAAAAGAGAAAAGTGGACATGTGTGACAGCCTTTTATCTATTCCCTAGAATTCTCTAAGTAGAACATTGCCAACTCCAAGAAAGACCCAAGATGCAGTAGCTTCAGTTATATGTAAAAAGAAATGGTATGAACAGTTCCTTCAGCATCGTGCAAGTCTGCAAGCACAACTCTGTGTTGAACAAACAGAATTTTGAGACGGAGAAGGTACTTACAATTATTGCTCCAACGGGGTCCAGCCAATCATCAATATAATTTGCAAGGAGAGCAGCAATGAGTCCAATGATGTTGGTGATAACATCAAAAAAGTGATCCTGAGCATAAGCTTTGACAATCTCATTAGTGAAAGAACGGCAATAAATGGCCAGAACGAATTTTACCAAAGTCACAGAAAGCATAATGCCAACAAGCCATCGCTCTTGCTTCTTGGTCAAGCTGAAATCATTCTCCTAGGAAGCACATAAATATTGAGAAGTAACATCAGATACTATTTATGCTCTCAATCTCAAATATATCCAGTAATTCAGAGCTTATTGATAAACATAGTGAAACATATCTGTGGAAAATGGAACTTTTTAACACATTAGGAATTTTACAACACCCACTTACATCAGATAAAAGAGTGCGCATCGACTCCAAGATAATCTGCAGTCCAAGAGTTGCCATGACAGAGGCAAATACGAGGATCCCCTACAAATTGTTATTGAAACACAACAAAATCTATTATATTTAGCATTTGGTTTTTTTTTTTTTTTGGGGGGGGGGGTGTTCCAAAGTGAATAAAATGAAAGTAGTACTTTTTACTTTTACGGAGAATTAAAAAAAAAAAAAAAAAAAGAGTTCCAAAGAGAGGTTGATTAGACTTGTACGAACAATATAAAACAACAGGGAGATCATGCTATTGTTTTAAATGCTCCAAAAAAGCATTCTAGCTAAAGATTGATGACACCAATAAATAGCGCACTGGTTATTAGTTTAGAATGCACCGCCCAGTATCAGATAATCAAAACCATTAGGGAGTTGTGCTAGGAGACAAAATATTTAAGCATGCCCCAAGTATATAGACACACATGTAAGAACATAGACCTCAAAATCAAACGTATTTAAGAACCAAAAATAAAAAAGGAAAATCACATTTTTTTGCCTACAAACTATCACTCACATCTCATTTTTGCACCCAATACTACAAATAGATTTCATATGTGCACAAGTAAAATAAACATGCTCAGTATAACTTGATAAGCATGAAAATTGGGCTATCACAAAGCCTAATTGTAGGATGACTAACCAATGGCTGCATGCGTTTCTTCCCAATAGGATATTGATATGGGTTTGGTGTTTGCATGGAGAATGCAGTAAACCACAGGATGAAACCAGATAGAAGATCGAGAAGCGAGTCCAGAGTGGATGCAATGATTGCTAAGGAACCACTTTGTACAGATGCATAGACTTTAGCCACAAAGAGAACCATGTTTGCAACATTTGATATTCTAATGGAAAATGTTTCACTTTTAGCCAACTTTTCTCGCTCTTCCTGAAAACATAACAATAACCCCCGACTTCAGTTTTAAGTCCAGAGCAAAAAATAAACAAACACAAACTTGAGCACTTAGAAATGTAATGATCTTACGAACTTTTGACATCCCAGGAATAAAACCACGCTCCGCTAAGGCATCCATTTCACTAAATCCCTCGAGCATTTCTACCTGCTGCTGGTAGTACTCAGCCACATTGTCTTCGGGACCTGAAGCCACCAAGCAAACAATTGAGAGGGATTCACATGATGTCTGCCAAATGTCAACTAAGAGTTATATGACTTGAAGAATCAGTCTAATCAACTTCACTTGCTCAGTGTCTCCAAGTTTTTATAACTAACCAATGACACATAAGCTATGCAAACTGTGACTTCTGACCCTTTTACTAGGAAGTTTGTAACCTCTATGCAAAATTATTTAAGAGAAACTATAATTGAATTCTATCACGCTGAACTTTTAAGGCTTTTTATTGAGTTTGGATAGGAAAATTTCAATCCCAGAGATTTTTTTTTTTTTTTTGAGAGTTTTTTATAAGTATGTGGAAGTGGTGAAACCCATAGAAATATGTTTGGGAAAGAGAATCTTTTAGATGTGTGTTTTTTTTATGTGTTCATCGAAAGTGTTGGAATCTTTCTAGGTTTTTGTGAAAAGTGGTTTTTGTGAGATTTTTTTTTTTTTTTGTGTCTTGGAGACCAAGGCAGCTGAAGAGAGGAAAAGGTTTTTTTTCGTTCTTTTGGGAGATTTGTTGTGTGGGTTCCCTCCTATATGGAGGATGGCCCATGTGGGTTCATTAAGCTCACATGGAGAGAGGGCTTAGGCCCAACTTAATTAGGATTACTAAAACCTAATTGCAGCTGCCTCCAGCAGATGTGAGGAGAGTTGAGTGTGTGAGAAAAGAAGAGGGAAAATCGAGTGAGAGAAGAAGAATAAGAGGAGGCTGTCAAAAACAGAGCAGTCTGTCCAGTTTCCATCAAACATTCCGATCTGCACCATCTGTGGTCCGATCGAACTGAAATTTTGTAGACATGTTCACGATTCAAGGCTCTACAATCTGAACGGTGGAGATTGGATTTAGAGCAGTCTTTCTGGTGTTCGTAGCCGTGAACAGTACCGCATCTTCTTTGGTAAAATCTCTTCTAGCACACTGTTTGGTTGCCAAGAAAGTGTTTTTCTAGAGATTATTATTGATTGTATGCCTCTAGTGTTATCTAGAGAGAATATTTGTGTACACACATTGTTGATAGTGGAAGGTTTAATTGAACTAGGTCCCGTGGTTTTTCCCTTTTGCATTGAAGGGTTTTCCACGTAAAAATTCTTGGCCCTTTGTGTGTGTGTGATTTTGTTTTAGATTATTCTCTATTAAATTACTTCCTAACAGATTCACACAAAGTGGGAGAAAATTATTTCCGCTGTTTGGTAGTTGATTGGTTATTCCAAGTCGCTGTTAGTATTTGTCCCAACAAGATGGACACCAACAATTCTATCTGTTGTGTTTGGTTGTTGAACCAAACTCAACTCATCTCAAACCAATCATTGAGAGGACCCACTACCTTTTCAACTTTCCATAAAAAAATTAAACTCATCTCAATCTCCTTCATACTTATCAACTTAAAAAGTTAAACTCATCTCAACCTAAAAAAATTAAACCCATCTCAATGGGACTCACAAAATACTATTTATTCACAATTCAACTCAACTCATCTCAACATCCAAACCCAGCTATGTTTGTCTGGAAAATGAAACTTTTTCTTTCCGAAAAACAGAAAAATCTTGGAATCCAAACATGGCCTAAACGTCTCAAACCTATAACGTCAAAAAAATTAATTTCTGTTGTTCAACCTTAGTAGCTTCTAAGATAAAATCTACGAGACAAATATCGTTCTTTTGGTGATATAGAGGATATAGTACCATACATGTCTAAACACAAGCATACACAGATAGCCAGATAGGCAAAGTGCGATGATAACTTACAATCTCAGATTCTCAATCATTCGGGAAGAACCCGAGACAGCCAAACAACCAATCAGCTCAAGAGCAAAGAGGACCCCCGGAATAAAAATAAAAATCCAAGCCTTCTTCAATCAAGGAAGATTCCAAAAATTACTCAAATGTTCCCTCGGCCACATAGTTGCTCTTTTTACAGTCAGTTTGCTTTTCACCTAATACTCCCAATCTTCGACCCAAGCAACTACTACCACACATAATGCATGGTAAAGCAAACTGAAGTTCAAAACACCCACAGCCTTTGTTTTATGCATAACAACATACACCTGGTTCATATACATTTAAATACATATTGAAAGTTGAAACGCTAAGAATCAATTAATTCCCACTGCCAGAAAACCAAGAATAAAGTAAATGCAAAGATAAATAAAGCAATCAATATAATACTGTGGAGAACACCTATACAAAAAAAAGAATACTGTGGAGAACATAACCACATGGAAATAAAACCAAAACAAGTAAACTTCCAACGGACAAAACAAATGGGAATAGAATATTGGGATTGCAAGTCAAAAGCGAAAGATCACAAGCTAAAAGTAATCGTAAAAATACCTAAAACCCCAAGGCAGTCGTGGAGTCCACGAGGAGGCTTTTTCTTCTTCTGCTCTGGGCATAACTGTAACCCGTCGAAGTTCAACCGCCAAGACCAGTCAACACTGTTGGGCTGAGACAAGAGCGAGCGCTCCTCGTCTTGCTCGGACGTCACCAGCTCCAACATTCTCCACCACCCAGAACTCGATCAGGGAAGATATGGAAACGGCTGTTGTGGCTGCTATAGTCTGAGATTTTTTAACCAGGAAAAGTATATGAAAGGGTACGAAACAGTAAAATACATATAAAAAAAAAAACAAAAACAAACAAGGTGACTCGCATCTAATCCACGCGCCTGTTTACTTGTAAAGAATAGAAAAGCGTGGGTTATTGAACGGCAATTTGGAGCGTGGGGATAAGGCTGTTTGGAGTTGTTGACGTGTGGAACTCTGGAGGAACATTGCACCAGTCACTAGCGACTAGTGAGGAAGTGAAAGTGATGGTGATAGAAGTAGTGTAGGAATTTTGTACACGTGGACGGGTAGGATTGCGTGAAAGCGAATGTAGCCTGAGGTGTGCGGAGGAGAACGACGGACGGAAATTCCCGAGCCCCGAGATTCTCGTTCTTGAAGTGAAGCAGGTAGGTCCCAGTTTGAATTTGGAACAGGGACCAGTTTTTCGTATTGGATTCTATGTTTATATCGGTGATATTATTAGAGCATCCTAGTTGAATTATACAAATATCTCATCATTTTATATTTGATTATTTTGTTCAAAGCTTATTCTAACATTAAATTATTCATCTATTAGTTAAAATAATAATAAAATATTATCAATTTAATAATTTTTTTTTTCAAAATATTTTTTTGCTATTAATTGTTTTTTTTCAAAATTAAAAACTACATGCAAATAATAATATTCTACAATAGGAGACATGGATAAAGAGTATAAATTAATAAACTTGGAGTATACATAAGAACTGATGTCTACAGACATTCATGATACAACCATTAATTGGAAAAAAACACATATAAGCTACACCAATTCCACAAAACCAATTATGGGACATTCACAATTCCAATTCCAATTCCAATTCCACATCTGGGTCAAAAAGTATCATGACGAAACTAATTCCACGTCACAAAACTATCATCACTAGTCTTCAGCACATTTCGTTTTTCATAATCAGCACATATGGTGATATATTTTCACCACAAAATCAAACTAAACTATAGGCAATCATAACATTTCAGCCCATTACAAAAATCAGCTCATCACAAAAATTTGCCCATCACAAAAAATAAAGACAGTGCACAATCACCAAACTAAAAGTGGGGTAACCACATCTACTTACATAGTTGTTGTCCAGTCACATGTATTTCCATCACATGTGACTGGGTGGCCACTAAAATAAGACAAAGTGTACGTTAAACATATATTGATGTTAATTACAACGTCGAAATAGACTAGAGAAAAACTTAGACACCTCCAAAAAGAGTGGAATGGTCCTCAGATGTAGATGTGATTGCAGACTTAGAAATTGAAGCTTTGTAAATTTCATCATGAAGACATTGGAAATAATCTTGCTACTTTGCGTTCATGCCAGCAAGATCTAATTGTATTATTTTAGCTTCAAACTTCTTCTTCTCAAGTGCAAGTTGTTCACTTCTATCTTGTTCTGCCTTACTGATTGCTTCTCTTCTCTTCACCATGCATATATTTTTGTCATTTCATGCGAGCTAAACTACTGCTAAATTTAGCATCTAATACTTTGCTAGACTTCCTCTTTCTCTCCTTTTCTTTCTCGGCCTTCTTGCCTGGAGGTCTCTTACGGACGACCTCAATGTTGTCATCCAAAATATCATCTCCATCTAGAGTTAAGTTAGCACCGATCAGACCTTTTTCAGGTGGTTTCCTCTTAGTTGATAGGGACGTTTGGATTCAGAGATGAATTGAGGTGAGTTGAGATGGTTTGTGAATAGTGGAAAATAATATTTTTAGAATATTATTATTGTTTTGAGATTTGAAAAAGTTAAATTATTTATTATTTTTTGTGTGGAAATTGAAAAAAGTTGTTTTGAAATTTGAAAAAGTTAGATTGTTTATTATATTTTGTATGAGAATTTGGAAAAGATGTAATGATGAAGATGAGATGAGTTGATAATGTTGACTGATATTATTGCCATTTTGGTTGGTGTCTCAGTGCTCCTGGTAAAAGTTGTCTTCTCAACCTCTTTGTACAAATTTTTTGCATTCTCAATCTTAAATGAACAAAGTAATAAAATTAGTATGCAAATCAGCCCAAGGATTAAAAAAAAAAAAAAAATTAAATGAGAAACAAAATTAATACCATATCCATCTTCGTGGTACTACTCGAATGTAAAGACTACTTGTGCTACAGCAGCACAAAACTTGTTATGCATTTTTGTATGGTTTGTCATCGATTGGTCAATGACGTAATCAAGCATTCACGAGTGTTTGGTTTTTTATATTGATTATAGTATTCATAAATTCTTTTACACATTTGTGTGGATTTTTTGTCAGTCCCCATATAGCATCAATGCTAATATTTAGCCAAGCTGAAACAAGGAAGTTGTCCTCCTCTGTGGTGAAAGACACACCTCGTTGAAATTTTTTAGTGGCCTTCAGCTTGTGATGGTTGGACCAACACATTATCATGCATGCTATTGAACAGGGTGTTGTTTTCCCCTTATCCACCACTTTGCAAGAGAGTGGTGAAGAAAGGATGTGCATCAAATGAAGGCTCCATCCTTGAGTAATTTAAAATTCATCATAACAAGCTAATAGAAATGCATATAGAAAACACAAACTGTTTTCACACAAAATCAACCTTGCATGCCATAGAAATAAATACATTTGAGATTTGAACTCGAAGAATTTGAGCATTTCTTGGAAATAATTTTGGTGATATTGAATCCTAATGGTAGCCAAGGTTGCCGACTTTAGGCTATTTTCTGGTTTAGTGTAGTTGTACTGTAAATGCTATTGCCTTTTCATTATGCCATTCGTCTCATCATAGTGTGGCTGACTTAATAGAGAGTTGCACTTTTGGCTAGTTATGCTCTGTGTTTGGAGTATCTTTTCATGCTTTTTGCCTATTGTTTTACCTTGAGTGACTGCATTTCATTCCCAAACAACTTATCCAAAAAAAAAAAAAAAATCATTCCCAAACAAAATTCCTTCTTCACCTCGTTTGATGAAATCAGACTGCATCAAAGCATATGAATTCCAAATGCTGGTGAAGTACAATCGAAATAATTGTTAGATAATTGTTTTTGTAAAGAGCACATTACCACAAACAGGTAAAACTAGCCTTATCATTTACTATTGTTAAAGTTGGGTTAGCTCCTGCCTTTGCGTTAGACTTTCATCTACAACCAGTCACATGGACTCCATATATGAATCTTACAAGGACGATGATGGATTTCTGTACATGTGTGTTAATGCAGTGAGAAAACCTGAGTTCCCAAATTCTACAAACAAAATCCCTTTGATTGATTCGAACAAAATCATCTCTTTAACTTATGTCTATTGGTTGATTCGAGCAAAAAATCAATTCCACAAACAAAATCCTTTTGATTCGAAACTTTATAAGAAAATCCATAATAACAAAACCCTAGACCCTCAATCCACGATAAAATCATCACACCACTTCTAAATCAACATCACAATTAAACAAATTTCAAACATATTTACCTATTTTTCGAAACTCACGGCAGGATGTATTGGTGCTACTACGACGAACAGAAGCTACTGCGATTAGGGGTGGAAAATCGTGTTTTTGGATCGTGTCAAGTCATGAATATTCGACTATATAAATCAACCCGAATCCAACATGTTAAGCTAAATATATCAAACTTTCAAACTCTAACCCAACCCATTTAGATAACGGGTCATGTCATCTGTTTTGACCTGTTTAATAATTAATTAAAAATATATTAACATGACATGACTCATTGTTCCATGTAAATTGGTTGAACTAACACACACAATCCATTTGATCTTATTATCATAATTTCACATAAAAGTTCAAATATATATTTATCAGTAGCCACGACATCTTTAAAAAAATAAGACTATCTACTAACAAAAAATATCAATATAATAACTCAACAATAATAAAATTGTAATTTTGAAATAAATCTAAACGAGTTGATTTCGTGTTAAGCTGGTCGACCCATTATTGAACCATTTATAAATCGTGCATTAACGGGACCTATACCCGTTAACATCAAATTCAAACCCGCTAATTTCATGTCGTGTTCGTATTGGGTTCATGAGTCGTGTCACATATTGTCACCTTTAACTGAGATGAAACATAAAGTGTTGGACAAAGCTTTGTCTAGGAGGGGATAAAAAAAAAATTGATTTCACAGACACAGAAGGGGATCGAAAAGGCAATGATTTTACAAAGATGGAGAAATGGAAGAAATCCTAGCAGAAAGGAAGAAATGAACGAGGAGAAATGAAGGGGAAATATCGTAGGAGCAAGAAATGAGAAATGAGTTCGGGAGAGGAAGAGGGAGAACCAAGGGAGAGAGAAAGTATTTTTTATTCACTTTGGTCTAGCTACAATAAAAACAAATATGACCTCCAACCCCAAATTATTGTAGCAAAAAGCCATATTCTTTTGAAGTTGCATAATTCAATGTAGACTATTTTTAAGCTCTATTAGCCAAATACCTCATTGGATTTGGATTTGCATAATCCAATAAGGCTCCTCTTAGATGCTTTGGCGGATAATGAACTCTTTCGGATCAATTGTGTCTGAGGAAGATGATGTTGGAAAAGGAAAATACTAATTTGTCTCGTGATTTTGTTCCTTTATTTTAATTGCTTAAATATTTTTTTTATTTAATAATTAAAAAATTGACTATTAGTAAATTTATATATATTTTTATAAATAATTAAAAAAATTACACTAATAGTACCACCCAACCATAAACGTTGGGCGGCCAGCATAGCTTGGGGGCAACTTCTGGATGATAATGGGCTATGCTGTGGAGAAAAATGATCAATTTAGGATTATCATATCATCTTTGTACAAATGAAATTGAAGGTATATTTATAAAATTAAAATTCACTTCGACAAAATAATATGATTACATATATTAATTTTAAATAGGTTGTAAAATAATTATAAGTGTATTTTTATCATATAATCTATATCATAAATATAGAATTTCATGACCCATCAGGATTTGGTGATTCCTGCTCATGTCTCGTTCATGTATTGCATTATGAGAACTAATAAGGAAAATGCTAGGTTCACATAAGTTTTTAACCGAAAACCTCTATCGAATGACTTGGCTGCTGCCAGGTGGATTTAAAAAAAATAAAAAACAAGAAAATAAACTCCTTCATCTCCCTCATCTCCAGACTCTTCCTTCGAGCCCCCATCTCCCTCAACCCCAGCTACAAGCCCTCATCTTTTTCTTCTTCCTCGTTCTACGAGCCCTCATCTCTCTCGTCTCCCTCATCTCTCTCGTCTCCCTCATCTTCACCTACAAAGTCTCTCTCCCTGAAAATCTTGAGCATATCTCCTTGAACCACACGATCTTTCATCTCCTGGAACCACACGAACCCAAGTTGAAGCATTTGTAATAGATGTCAATGATTGGTTAATTTTTATTTTGCGTTGGATTTTCAATGCGTTTGGTTCGGCTTTTGTGCTTAGCAGGACCGACCCAAGTTGATTCTTGGTATTCATATTGATATTATGGTAGAGGTATAGGACAAATTAATAATGGTTTGTTATTGGGATTGACTAGTAGTTGTGGTTGATTTGTTGGCTTTAATGTGAGATGTTAAATGTAATTTGATTGGCAGGGGGAAATGGGTTCGGAGAATGGGTTAAAGGATTTGGATGAAGGAGCTCTCTATTGGATTCCTGCACAAGTTCTAACATTAGTAGGCATTTCATTAATTCTATTTATTTAGTTGGTCTTATAGAGGCATAAGTTATCGAATTAAGTCAATTGGTGCCGAAAATATAGGGAGAAAGTTGTGAGTTGCACTTGTAAATTGTAGCAATTCAGTGAGAGTGAGAGTGAGAGGAGAGGGATGATGGTAGGTAGAATTAATTGGGTTGGTTTAAATTTTACTTTTACTTTTATTTATTTATTATTATTTAAGTCACGTGGCATGCCTGGGTCTGTTTAAATTTTACTTTTGCTTTAAAGAAAAAAATTAAGTCATGTGGTATACCTGGGTTTGTTTAAATTTTACTTTTGCTTTTGTTTTTGTTTTTGTATTTTTTTTAATTTAAGTCACAAGGCATGTCAGTTAAGAGTATATGTCATTCAGTCAAAAATTTATGTGGCCAGCTTCTGTGACTGTAGCAGCTTCCAACTAATGATTTATAAGCCTTGCATCACACATAGGTACGCAATAGCCATCACGGTTTTATTATTGTTATTATGTGTTAAGACCTTCGTGACTCTCAGACGACGCGAAACAGAAACTTCATCATAAACCAAAGGGTACTATTACATCTATTAAATAATTACACAAAATAATTTTATAAACTAACGTAATTTTTTCTAATATATTAGATTTAATTTACAAAAAAATTAATTTTATAATTTAACAATCAAATCACATTAATTTATTATATTATTTTTATATAATTCATTTATGATTAAAATATTTTCCTAAATGAAAAACTCCTTCACCGCAAGACGTAGGTTTCTCCCCAAAAGATTTGGAAAAAAAAATGTATTGAAAATTCTACGCAGAACCTAAGGAGATTGAACAGGAGAGAAACAGTGCCCTAGCTACTGACGACCCGTGAAGTGTTTGGTAGATCGGATTCGGCACGTGTGCTGTGTCTAATTTTCATTCCGAAGAGAACAGCAAGGTACAGTCCCGGATAGGGGCCTGCGTGCTCACGAACGGTGCTTTTGGTAATTTTACTCTTTAAATTATGGTGAAAAGACAAAACAGTCCCTAGAACATAAATTTTCTGATTCAGCTTCTCTCCCTCCAGCCAATCCTTCCCTCCTTCCACAGCGATTTTGTCTGAGACTAGTTTCGAATCCTCCTGGGTGTTCGAACATCAAGTGAGCATTTCTCATCTTCTTTGTGTGGATTTATAATTATTTTATATTGAGATCTATTTTTTTTCTTTTGGCATTTATTTTTTCTAAAGATATAAAATAAACTAACGGTAGAGAGAAATCAAAGGAATAGAAAAATGAGGACTTTAAATAAAGATAAGCTTAATGGGGGTTTCATGTGCTCAAGAATTTATTCTCTCTCCTTTCCCACATTTTTATCGGCAACCAATGACACCCAAATCAACTTTGTAAATGTTAAACTTTGGTTGAGGGTAAGACTTTGCCTCTTTGGTCCAAAGGAAAGAATGGGTCAAAGTTTTAGGACGTTAGATCTGAACGTAGACGTCGTTGTGGAGGAGCTGCGACTGTATCAATGGAGATTGGATCTGCACGTTTTTGCACTGAGATAGGACTTGGAGAGTTGCGGGCCAGAAGATTATCAAAGAGAAGAAATAGGCTTGAAGAATCCAGAAGGCGAAAAGACATCACTTGATCCACTTCACTAAAATTTGGGGATGAAACGAATCGTTTCAATTTGTGCATGGGCAGTTCTCCCGCTGGGACTGTACCCAGAATTATTCTTATATCAATGCCTTGTATTCCGTAAATCGAGTTAATATTATGTCTTTGGTTATTACTTTTTATATATAACAGGTTATTTAAAAAATAATATATTCTATTAATTTTTCAATCTTTCACCGTTAACAAAAAAATAAACAGTCCAATCATAAACTGTTAAGTGCCAACTTTAATTTCTTAAAAATTATAAATCAAAACTTTTTAAAATATATATTTTAAATAAAAGAGAAATTCTACTCACAACCGGCCTTGCGTAACAGAGTGCAACCGGACACTGCTTTTCATAAAAAAAAAATTTATTTTTTTAACATTTCCATCTTTTCTCATTTCGTTCCTCTCTCTTTCTCTATTAATTTTTTTTTTTTACAATCTTCTTCCTCCCTCTGCATTTCTCTCCTCTGCGCATGTCTCATGCACAACTTGTTCATCTCAAACGCTCTCTGAGATTTTCCCATCTAGTCGGTCCAATTTTCCCATCTAAGATGCTCTTTGGCACCAACTAACACGGATTCTCCTCTCAAACTGAATTATACAAACCACTTAATGGTAAACAACAACTGGGTTCTTCATCCAGAAGTGACTATCTGGTTTATTGTACAGATGCAAGTTGCCACATTATTACTCTTGAGATTTCACGAATTTATTCAAGTTCCTTTTCTGTACTCCCACAAAATCAGGTTCAACACATACCAAATTGGTATCAGACTCATGGTAAAATGAGCACAACGACGAGACGGAACACTTATATACTCTTATACCATCTACATTATCATGTTGAAAAAGAAGAAAAGAAGAGTCCCATGCGCTCAACAACCTAAATTGACCTAAACACAACCATATGCCTAATAACAGATAAGAGACAGACATTCCAGTGATTCTTGAACCATTAAGCACCTTCATTTGCAAACTGTTCGATCCTGTCCTCACCGAGATTCAGACCAGCCATGCTATTCTCCAATCCGCAGCTAGTCTCCACCAGCACATGTGGATAATTATAGTGCCTAACAGCTTGGTTTGCGCCACAAGTTCATACAGTGCCGCTATCTTCTTCGAAAAGGCGAATACTTCATCTTCATCCATGTTATTCAAAATCCTTACCTCTCCCATTATTGTTCTCAAGTTCTTCACAGTCTTTACTATATTTCCAGATCCTGATAAATCCCTTGAGTCCTAATCATCGCTGCCCCTTCTCTTATTCTCCGTAACACTTCCCCAAGATTCTGACACCCACAAACAAATGGGCAGCGAAAGTTAAGCTTGTTAATGAAGTTTTCATCGTCTGCAAGAGCAAGAGCAAGAGCGTCGCTCTTGTCGATGTAATCAACCCCAATGGATTCGAGGATCTGGGCTTCGACGAAATGACGAACACGGGCTCTGGCCATTACAGGGATCGAGACGGTGCGTTTGATTTCCTTGATCAAGGACGGGTCGGGCATGCGGGAAATACCTCGGTGGAGAGGCTCCAATACAATAAGACAGCAAGCATCGGCTTCTTCGTCGATCTTGGCTTGATCGGTGTTTGTGACTTCGAGAATAGCCCCGCCGCGCAGCTTTTGGGTTCGTCCAGCTTTGAGCGAAAATGGATTTTTCTTGGAGTCAGTGATGGCGCTGTTGTTGTAGACCGTGACGACGCCATGGAAGAAGCTTTGCACTAGTGCTCGATAATTTGTCTGGACAAAGCAGAAACCAAAGAGAGAGGAACAAACTGAGAAAGGACAGAAATGTAGAGGGAGGAAGAAGATTGTAAAAAAAAATGATTGAGAAAGAGAGAGGAACGAAATGAGAAAAGACGGAAATGTTAAAAAAATAAATTATTTCATGAAAAGCAGTGCCTGGTTGCACGCGGTTACGCAAAGCCGGTTGTGAGTAGAATTTCTCTAAATAAAAAACAAGCCGCCCTCGTGGTGGTTAGTTATAGTCATCCGTCTCATCAACCACCTGGGTGGCCTCGTTGGGGTCACCGGTGGTGAACAAGTGGTTCCCGACTGTTTTTATAGGACCTTCATTTTATTTAAGATAAAATAAAATAATGTTACATATAGTCATAGAGTGTTTAAACGCCGTGCAATCGTTTTGAAAAATAGTAAAATTTATTATTAAAAATTTAATTTTTTATATAAATCTCGTATTTATTCACTTTTTAAAAATAATTACACAGTAGCTACATAATTTACGACTACAAATATAGTTTCTCGTATAAATATAATAATTGTTGGATATAAAATGATATAGCCATATAGGGTCTAGTTTATTGAAAATTTGGAAATTTATTGGCAAAAATAAAAGGAAAATATCATAAAAACAAGAGATAAAGTTGAAATAGTTGACTAACATGTAAAAATGTGAAAGCCAAGTAAGAGCACTTCCGATGGATGTTATATAATATATATATTTTAAATATAAAAAAATTTTCGTAAAAGTGCCCTTCCATGGATCTTGTAAACTATTATTTATTTTACATTCTGTAATAATAACATGCTAGATGTGGAGGAAACTATTCATCATTGTAAACATTTTAAATTAGTTTCACTCTCTTGTTATTGATTTTTTTTATTTCTTCAAAATTCATTTATTTTCATTTCAGATCCTTTCTCATTTCCACACTTTTTTTTTTTACTGGGCACCAAAGACAAAATCTGAAACTAAATTAATCTTTTCTTTTCATTATATAATCTTTTTTTTTTAATTTTTTGAATTAATTTATATTTTGATTTAACTTATAAATTTCGATTAATTTAAAATAGAACACAATTATATGACATTATATATGAAGAGACATTGCATATCAAAATATTTGAGGATATCATTGATAGTTAAAGAAAATATTTTAAATAAATAAAAAATATTAAAAAATATAATATTTAAATGATATAAAGAAAAAATAGATAAGTTGATGTGTGATATATTGTAAGATTCAGTATGTAAAATAGAAAAAATAGATTTTGGTAATGTATTTTAAAAGATAAGATGAAGAATCCATTGAGAGTGCTCATTCAACTGTTAAAACTGACACAAGAATTCTCCTTGGACTCTCTCTCCATATTTCTATGAAAAAGATAAAATATAATGAATATTAGCTCAAATGACTAATTTTTTTATGTCAAATTATGTAAATATTTGTATTTTGTATTTATAATTTATATGTTTTATTTATTACTTTTTTAATTCGTGAATGAGCATCCAAGCCCTCTCACGGTCATTCGATTGTATTGCTAGGTTCTGATCCCATAAAAAAAAAGCTACATTAGTAATAATGATTATAAAAATAAAATCTCAATAATTATAAACAAAAATTAAATCAAATTATCGTTCCATTTTATCTCTTTATACATTTACTAATTATTTAGATAAAAATTTTATAAATAGTAATAAAATAATTTATGAACAGTTAGAAGATTATTCTAGTTGTTATAGTGTTTCCTGAACTCTAGGGAGGCTCAGTTCTGTTCCAGAAATCGATGGCTATCTCATCTATCTATGGCATCTACCCTCTGACTTCACCTTTGACTTCGGTAACCAAACGCTATCTGTTGACCCCAGCTTCTCGCTCTCCTTCATCGTCTGATAAATACAGAAAGATTCTATTCAATCACAACGATGCTTTTTCTATAGATAGTAGGCTTATGGGAAGTGTTGATGTCGTGTTGCGCATACTCTTGTGCTAGGCTCCGAACAACCCGGGTCTTCACAACGAGCCCTGCAAAGGGAATGATGAATGCAGTTTGAGAGGGTGGCCTAGGGGCCGAAGAGCCTCTGATGCCAAAGTCAGTAAATATTTTTGGAGTGTAGTAAATAAGTAAGGAAAATTAAAGATCAGAGAGAATCCTCATACCTGGGATGAACTATTTATACTAAAAATTCGGTGAGCAAATCAGGTTTGTTGCTATGGAATCTGGAGTCCTCGTACTGCTCATTCTGTCAGATTCTTTAAATGTGGCATGGTCTTGCGACAGTCCCATTAATGTGGTGTGCCACCTGGGCGACAGGGCGATTAAATGCGGTGTGGTTCTCCAACCTTCTTCCCTTGGTCTGCTCTTCCCCTGGTCCGTCCATGCTTTCCCTGTCAGTAAATCGACGATCCTCCGCATGTTGCGCCTGCCAAGTGGTCAGACACTTGATGTTTGGACACAACCCGAGGGCTCTCAGATCATCGAGTCCCGACGAGTCCCATCTCCTGTTGCACCATCTCCTTCCTCGGGTCGTGCACATGGGGTTCTCTTAGCAGGCTGAATCTTTTCCCTTTTGTCTTGGGTCGGGCTTGACTGAGCCTCGTGTAGGGGAGGAAATCCCCCGTACAAGAAAGATATCCATGTAAGATATTAGCGAATTGAAAGTTATTTCACTCTGATATCAAAGAAGTAAGTTGTTTTTAATTGGAAATGATATTTTTTCAGTACAATAAACTACCTTAATACTTCTTATAAAAATAAGACATTCTGATACTGAGAATTGGCACATAAGAGACGAGCAATCATATTCCCTTGAAGTACATACAATTACAAATTTTGTGGAAAGGAAAGTACCTCAATCGTTTTGATTACGTAATTACTTAGTCGTGTTTGTATAGTAAAAGTGTTTCGTCTTGTCTTATCTAATTATTATAATTTTTATAAATTTTTACACAAAATATAATAAATAATTCAACATTTTCAAATCTCAAAATAATAATAATATTAAAAAATAATATTTTAACAATATTTTATTCAATTTTAAGTTTTTATCTAAAATCATCTCCCTATCCAAACTAAACATAGTTTTGTTTATATTGTTTTACATGTTGCCCTTATACCCTACACAGACGAATATTAGTCCTATAATCTTGATTACTTTTTTTTAAGTGAAAAAATGTTTATATTTATATGTTTGCCATATATGTGGGTGATGGTAATGATTGAAGAAATTTGTGGGCCCAATTCATCTTATAAAATCGGTTCGACAAGAGATGATTGCTCATTTTTTATAAACATGCTCAAGATCTTGTCCATAGGGAATATATGATTATTCGTCAACACCCTCCCTCATATGCAGGCCAGTAATTTTTTTTTTTGGTTATTGTCACAGGGTAAGTAGTGTGGGCCCCCATTCGTCTTGTAACCTAACTTTGATATCATGAAGAAATTCATGGGTCTAACTCATATTATAAAATCAATACTATAATAGAGAATTACTCATTCTTTATAAACATACCCAAAACCTTGTCCACAAATAATATAAGATTATTCCTTAACAAATATCACATAAGATCATAAATGAAATGCAAAACTCGTAAACTATGTGGATCTTTCCAAGTCAGTTCGGATGATTTACGGTAATAATTAAGGCGTTTTTGGTGATAAACTATGTAGATCTTTTCAAGTCAGTTCCTTGCACGGAAACTTAATTTTTTTTCAGTGAGTATTGCTTGCTGTATAAACTTGATGTTACCCTAGTAATATGTTTATATGGCCTGTTTGGATCAAGTTGAAAGTTTGGAAGGTCCTAGGATTTGAGCATAAAGTAAGGAAATGGAAAATACTTCAGAGAAGTGAAAAGTCACGGTACATAGCTTACAGATGTCTTTAGCAAAAAATGTGCATACTGTTCTGCAAATACCCCCAAGGGAAGTGTCATTTATACAAACCAATGCATGTAAAGTATTTGAATTTTTACATCTCAGGGGAGAAACCTTCAATTTATTTGAAGCAAAACTTAACCCACAGAATGTAGTGCATAACTGGTGGTTCCTGGCAGTAACTTCACATTGGCATAAAGCCAAATGTCCAGTTGTGTCAACTTAAAAATATTTTGCATTTTGGTACAGGTTGGGACTTGGGGTTTCTCCAAAGGCTGTTGCAAAGGGTTTCAGATGCATTTTTCAGCAGTCGAGGCATTTAGTATCTTGACCATCTGGATGTCCATTCGGATAGAGTCTATACTGCCGAACCACTAGAAGGAATAAATGATGCTTCCGAGCAAGAGCTTGTGCTTTGAGGAGAAGTTTGTTAGTGGGGTGGAAATAACTGATACATCAGTTGTTCGGCAAACGTTATGACCTTAAGATTCACAAGTAATTGATGATACAAACCCTCGACAGATGATTTACTATTCAGCAGTGTTTTGAGTTTTTGCTGCGATGCTCAAGGGTGAGCAAGTTCATCCCACGTTTTCATTCGAATTGTTTCTCTTATCTTCAACTTTTGCAAATTTATAGATGTTCATATTGATTGTCTTAATATTGGATGGAATATTTCCTTTGTTTTACTTTATTGGCTATTATTGGCTCTTGAGAATTGCATTTGACTCCACTTTGTTTCCTATAGGGTGCTTGTGGGGCAGGAGAGAGGACATATACCACAACTGCACCACTCCAGTTGCATTACTTCAAATGTCTCTTAAATAGGTGTGGGGTTCAATCCACCCCAATGACCAGCAAGAATGCCCGGAGCCCCCCAATGGTCCAGGGTCATGCTTTGATCGATAAGATTCCTATCGGGAGACTAGGCGAGTTTAAACATCTCGGGCTGTGTTTTGTACATGGTACTCAAAAGAATGCAAGCAAATGGAAACATCCTTTCTTGAGTCCAGCATACTGTGTGGTAATTAATTGCTGTTGAATTGTTATCCCATATGGATGGGTTTGGAATCCTGGCCCCTTGGCTTGTAAGAGTTAAGATCAGTAATGACTGTGAAGTCAAATGAATAAAAAATATGTCACTGGTGATGTGGTATTGATGATGTTAATGCTGTTTTTGTAATTTTACTTGGAATAAATAAATCGATTTATCAGTTCCTGAGCAGAGTTGTGAACTCGTAGATATTTCTACTGTAGCCCTGCAAATACGATGGATGATTTTGGGCGTCCATAAAAAATGTCCCTGATTCATTTTGGATGGGAATTTTCTGGCTTTTGTAGTTTCGAACAAATATTGTCTGTTCTGATTCCTTGTAGGCTGAAAGTGCTATGGCAGAGAGTGGAGTTTTCATGCTAAAAAGAGTGAAACTCCCAGAAAAGATGACAACCTAGGTTGAGATATTCTAATCTGCCACCATACTTTTCAGATAACCAGGAAAAAGACCTGCAGACAACAATGAATGCGATGCTCGCATGGCCCCAAATTCATGTTCCAATTCCATGCTTCCGGAACCGGTTCTCTTGCACTTCCCCAAATTGAAATTGACTTGAGCTGACCAAACCCGTTGCCAAACCCTGAAGGTAATTCAAGTTACCTGTCTGCAAAGGCTCCATGTCTTGCATTTCCCCTTCTGCACTGCTGTCTTGCTTGCATTTTAGGGTGGTGAAAAAAGACTTTCAAAGTTGAATGAGTGCCTTTACTCCTAATGCAATGCTGGGCCCTGGCACATAATGAAGGACCCTCCTCCCCATTGGTGAAAGTTTATTTTTTTTTTCTTGTGAAGGCGACCCTTGAGTGTTTGTTTGTATTCAACATATTATGATGAGTTGTTGTCATACATGTGCTGAAAATGTGTTCCCTCCCATCATCCTTGCTTTTTATTCCAAACTTCACACCTCTTGCACCTTCTCTATTCATGTCGGGCTGTACATTTAAGTGTGAATTCCAGAGATTTTTAAAGCATGTAGGCCATGGATCATGAGTTAAGCTTTGGCATAGAGTGTTTTTTTTCTTCTTCTTTTTCCCCCGGCAAACTGTACACATGGGAAAATAGGATTAGAGTTAAGTTTATCCAATGTCACTTTCCTCGTTATAAGTCAGAATTGGAGATAAATGGGTCCATCTTTTTTAGTGTTTTTTCCTCGTGTAAATCCATATCTCTTGAAACGTTTACTATCAAGTCAATTAGTGCTTAGGTAAGACTAATAAATAATTCAATGCTGACAAAAAATGTCGTTTTCTCTCCCTCTACTATCAATCACTATTTTTTTTTGGTTTCAGACCTTACTTCTATATCTTATTATCTTATCTCAATATCATTTGCTAAAACAGATTTATCCCAACTTTTCAGTTTACCTCTCTCTATCTGCCCTCGAATCTTTTGAACCATTTCATTTCTACTCAGATCTAAACTAAGTACTTCCAAAACAGACTGGCTGGTTTGGTTATACAAAATAAAATCATCTCATTTCATATAATCATTACAATTTTCTTAAACTCCTACGAAAAATATAATAAATAATTTAATTTTTTTAAATCTCAAAATAAAAATAATATTATAACAATATTTTATTTAACTTTCAACAAAATATATGATCTCATTTTATTTGAGCTATGTAGCCAAAAGAGACAAATTGTCCATTTTGAAGAAAAAGATGGATTCTTGATTGGTTTGGATAGTGAGATAAGATGAGATGGTTTTAAATAAAAATTGAATAAAATATTGTTAGAATATTATTTTTTAATATTATTATTATTTTAGAATTTAAAAAAGTTGACTTGAGATTTGAAAAAATTGAATTGTTTATTATATTTTATATGAAAATTTAAAAAAATTATAATGATGAGATGAAATGAAATACTCTCTAAAAATCTAAACCAACCTTCTACTTTCTACCAATCTACCCTCACCAATAAGGGACAAAAATAAAGAGTTGAATCGTGTTTATGTATCATGATTATTATTATTAATGAAGTATTTATTATAAAAATAAATAAATAAATAAAGGGTTGAATTGGGTTTCCATTTAATCCAGTGGTATGAGATGCCATTTATGTCTTGGGAGGAAGCTTAAACGATAGC
>QEOT01122260.1:0-24471 GCA_003123785.1 Pterocarya stenoptera | reverse complement strand
TAAGTGATGTTTGCTCGAGCAGTGTGTCGAGCGTGCGTCGAGCGAACTGTAACTGCAGGTGTGGATAGTTCTGGATCTGTCTGCGGAATAATAGGAATGGGTACACTGGGCTCACTCTCTCCATCACTCACATTCCTGCACTGCACTGTGAACTCTAAAAGGTCCTCCAAACTCACAAAATCAGACTCCTGCGAAACTGTTTCAACAATTGTACTGGACTTGTCCTTGTACATAATCTTCTAATTGAATATCATATTCCTGCTACTTATGATCTTCCGACCATGTTCATCCCAGAAACGATAGTCAAACGCATCGTCTCCATAGCCAATGAAATAATATTTCTTTGACTTTACCTCAAGTTTACTACTTGTATCAGAATCAACATGAACATAAGAAAGATAACTAAAAGTTTTAAGGTGAGAAAATTTGACATCTTTTTCCTCCAAACCTCCTCAGATAATCCACAATCTAACGGAATTGATGGCCCTTGATTTATCCGATAAACAGCAGTGTTGATTGCATTTGTCCAGAATGTAGGTGGTAGTCCAGCATGCAACCTCATGCTTCTAGCACGCTCATTAATGGTTTTTTTCATATGTTTAGCAACACCATTTTGTTGTGGTGTCCTAGGAATGATCTTTCTCCATTCTGATACCGTGAGCAACACAGTACTCCTTGAACTCTTCATCAATATATTCACCACCATTGTCAGACCTTAAAAATTTCAGATTTAAGTTTGTCTCTGTCTCAATTAAGGCTTTTCACTTTTTGAACACATCAAATACATCAGATTTATGTTTGAAAAAATAAACTCATACCTTCATGCCGTGATCGTCAATGAACATGACATAGTACCGGGAACCCCTAAGAGATGGTACTCGAGAAGGCCCCCACACATCTGTGTGCAGAAGCTCTAGCTTTCCTGTTTCGGTGTTCTGCCACTCTTCAAGAAACTGACATTTTTCTGCTTCCCCAGTATACAACTCTCACACATGCTGAGATCAACTGACTTCAGTTCTGGTAGCTTGCCTTTAGACAATAGTTCTTTCATACCCTTCTGACTCATATGGCCAAGCCTTCACTGCCACAAATCTAAGGTGCTCTTTGCAACAGTAGTAGTAATAATATTATTCAAACCAATCTTCATATACAAAGTATCAGTTTTCTTATCCCGAGCTAGTACCAATGCTCCTTTAATAACCTTCCGGGTGCCATCTGAGAACACTACTGAATGGCTACAGTCATCGAGCTGTCTTACAGAGATAAAGTTTTTCTTCAACTAAAAAATGTGTTTGATCTTTTGCAAGGCTCCCTTGTTCTTGTTAGGGAGCTCAATGTCAATGTCTCTCATCCCCACCACGTTCAATGTCTTTCTATCAGCCAGGTACACATTTCCAAAATCACTAACAATATAGTTCTGAATTATCTCCTGATGGGAAGATGTGTGGAAAGAAGTCCCTGAATCTTACCCAGTCATCAACTGGACTATGAACTGCAAGTACTAGTGCATTATGTACTTCTTCAGTTACCACATTAGCACTTCATTCTCCGTCTTTTTTGAATTTTTACAATTCCTTTTTATGTGACCAGCCTTGCCACAGTTCCAGCAAGTCTCCTGCTGTCCAAGCCTTGACTTGCTCTTACTTCTGTTCTTTGATTTTGATCTGCCTCTGTTTGAGTTATTGTCTTGTGATCTTCCCCGAGAATCAACATTCAGTGCTAAACTCGAACCCGAAGTCTCGCCAGAATCCCTCATGCGCACCTCTTCAGCCAAAATCAGATCACGAATATCATTATATTTCAACTTTGATTTACTAGCATAATTACTAACAGCCATTCTCATGGCTTCCCAACTATTTTGACAGTGAAATCAATAGTATCATTGCACGTATCTCATCATCAAACTCGATTTCAATACTATCACAAATTAATTTCAATAAACGACAATTGATTTGTGATAGTATTGAAATCATTCAAATATTGTACAGCAGACATACCTTTTGCCATCTTCAAATTAAACAACTTCTTCATTAAGTGTACCTTGTTATTTGTATATAGCTTTTCATACATGCCTGACAAAGCCGCCATGAGATCTGCAATTGTCTTCTCCTTGCTGACATTGTGTGCAACGGATCTCGACAGAGTTAGCTGAATAACCCCCAGAACCTGTCAATCTATCAGGTTCCCATTAGCAACTTCCATGATGTCCGACTTCTTCCCCAACAATGGAAGATGAAGTCTCTTAATATAGAGGTAATCCTCACATCCTCTCATCCTCCAGTATCCATAATTTGTGCCATCGAACTTCTCAATCCCAGATACCTTCACTTATTTTCCAACCATCGTTTTTCCTCGACCCAAACCTTGACTCTGATACCAATTATTGTGAGAAATGATGACAAAATTGAAAATAAACACGAAAAGAACAATCAAACAATCACACGACACAAGATTTACGTGGTTCGGCAACTTGCCTACGACCATGGAGTTGTAGAGAATTTTTATTTCTTGAGAATCACAATAACAGTGTATGGGGCGACTACTGTGCTCTATCATACGACCACAGTAACTCAAAAATACGTTCAAATTGGGTACACGACGGAAAACCTTAATTTCTCAAAGTAAGCGATGTTCACTCAAGCGGTGTGTAAAGCGCGCGTGGAGCGAACCTATTTACTGGCCAACTACTCGAGCGAACTCTCTGTATCGCATCCGCTCGAGTAGTCTGTCGAGCAGATCTCACGCGAACTCTTTGTTTAGCGTCTCTGCTCGAGCTGCTAAATGCTCTACTCGAGCGGATAAACCAAACTTCACAATACTCAACAATTTTAACTTATATTCATCGAAGGAATATGGATTATTTGCCAACTATATATGCATAAGAGATTTTGTATTCTCGGCGAATAGTTAATAGAAAAATTAAATTGAAAAATTTGCATGAATGACATCCTCCACATTGTTAGTATGTTAGATTGAAAAACATTAATAATTCAAAATTTTAAATTGAGCACTGCTATAATTACAAAGAGATTATACAAAAATAATTCTACAAACTGACATGATTTTATATAGTCTGTTAGACCTACTTTGTAATAAAATTAATTTTACAATTTGACGAAACACATCATATCATATCAGTTTGTGTGATTACTTTTGTATAATTCATTTATGGTCAAAGTATTTTCCTTTTAAATTTATCCCGATTCTCGCAGGTCAGATTTTGACATGTCAATAACATAGAGGGTGAACATTCATATCATATTACAAGCAAATGAACTCTATTCAATATATATACTTTGTTTCTGATTTTGGATAATACATGCACCAGATATATTAATATTGGTGTCTGAATAATCTTTTTCATTATATATATATATATATATATTTCTTTCTGGCGATAAGTCTAAAACATTAATGGCGATGCGCATGAAATAACTAAACGTCGACGAACAAGTCTAACCCTTTTTTATTTTTCTAATTCTAACTGTGAAATTATATTTGCAAGTTTAGGATGGGTAAATCGTGCTCATTAATTCATTATAAAAAAAAAAAGTTAATAAATTTGAGGCTTATATAAAAAAAAATTATTTTTAATAATGGATCCTATATTTTTCAAATAAATGTGCAGAATTTACAAATTCTAAAATTGAAATTTACATTACTCATTTTAAAATATACCTACATAATTATAGTGTCTTGGACCAAATTCTTTTTTTTATTTTTTATCAAAAGGCTATTTCAATTTTTTCCATTTGCTTCCTGTTTTTAATTGGGACCATTATCAGATAAATCCTTGTTTTCATATTTTCTGAGATTTTCTTTTTCCTTTTCACGAAGCTGCTGTCACCTACAAGTAAGTCCACGTTAATTCTTGAAAAAGTAATACTCATGCACGTAATGCCACATTGCTTAACACCTCGACACACCTTGTGAATTAACTATCGCGTCAGACTTGACACGTCATCATCTCGTAGTAAAAAACTAAACTTCAGACGAATCTCCCTTCTCTATGATTTCCATTGCTGTCAAAGAAAGGGGCCGGATAAAAGATTGTATATACTCATTATCTTTACATTATATATATATATATATTTTCCTTACTAAATCTGTCAAGATGATGAGAATAATTTATTTAATTTAGTAAGAATAAAATAAAAAATCAATTGTAGAATATGATATATGAATGATGAGTAGAAGGGTTTAGTGATAAACCATATCCATTAGAATAGAACCCCACAGTTTCCCAAATCGTTCCCCCACCCAATTGCTTGGTTAAAATTTTAAGTGAAAGGACATTAATTGGATGTACGTAGTTGTCTCTAGATTCAATAAAATAAGAGCGCCTGAGATAGAGAGAACATCACCATCATGGAGTTTACGTCCTCAAATGGAGCTAGGCTTCGATTCACATAACTTTATCCTATAATCTATAGCAGAGCTACATGAAAATGGCGGATGCCTACGACGAGTGTTGGGATTCTTACGAACTCCCTGTGATGCTCCGCAACCCCGCCCCAGTTAGCCCCGCCATTATAGTCATGAGATATAACAAGTGTTGGTCTTCAAACTTATATTTCTCATACGTGTCTTTTTTGGGAGGAGACTGGGGGAGAGCTCCTCCCAATTTTTTCTGAACATCCGAAATCCGGGACGCATCGGAACCACTCTTCGCTTCAATCACCGGAGGATCACTCATCCTCTTTCGCCTTTTGTCTTTCTCCGCAATTCTCTTTGGCAAATTACCAAAGTTATAAAGAAGGAAGAGAATGAAGGATCCGGTATACAATTATGAGGACACATTTAATCAATTTTATAAAAAAAAAATCCAAAATTGATAGAAAGAAAAAACTCGCTTAGAGAAAATTAACGGTAAGAAAGAAGACGAGATTACATTCTCAGGGAGATGATGGAGGTGATTTCGACTCGGTGAGTCGTCAGTTACAACTACCAGAGAAGGACGATAATCTAGATTTATCTTAAAAGTTACAACTGTGATAGTTGATAGATGTTTTAAGTTTTAACAGCTGTTTAATCTAATGTATTTTTTCTTTAACAAAAATTCTATTAATTATTCTTATATCACACACCGTATATAATTTTTTTATTTTCTTATTATTTTTTTTATTAAATATGTGGTGTATGAATGATAAGTAGAATAATTTAATTAATTTAAGAAGAATAAAAAAAATGTGTGATGTGTGAAAATGATAAATAGCAAATGTTATTTTTATTTTAAATTTCATCATTTTCAAAATAGTATTAAAATACTTGTAAAACCTACCAACTGTCCATTTCGATTGAATAGTTAACTGTCATTTTGGATGTAGACATGGATCAACGGGTGCAACAAGTCCCATTTTTGGAGCAGAGTGATTTTCTGTGTAGACTTGAGGCATAAACATGCAAAAAAAAATTATTTTCATTTTTTTTCAATTTATTATGCCTAGCCTTTTAACTAGAACAATGTTATATACTACACAACTATGTAAATGTGACACATTTCGTCACCTTGAATCATCTCTTATTTATTCTGAAAAAAACATTCACGAATTGACCGACAATGACACCTCATAACAGTGAGATACGTAGAATTTTCCTTCTGTGGCTGTAGATAGGACTACTCTTGAATGCAACATTTTTTCCCCTTGAAAGGCTGTAGCAAAGATCATAGTCAACCAAAGTATTCATAAAGGACACATCACTACAAAAGTCCAAGGATCATATTTGGTAACCCTAAAGTGTCAACAAAAGCACTCATCGAATGATACATAAAAAATGTTCTCGAACTTCCATAGGGAGACTAAAAAGTAGGCATCACCAAACGCAACGGTAAGTAACATGCGACTCAGTGATTTCACCACCGCCATATGTCACTTTCACCACCTGGCCCTTCTCAAGTCCGTAGTATCTCGCAATTTGCATCTTTTCGTAACAGTTGAGGAAGCTGATGAAAGAAAACCAAAACTGAAGTGAAAGACAGACTTAGATGAACAAAACATTATCAACAAAGCATCACTTTAATCACTAGGCAGCCTTGCCTACAAAGACTGAGGGCCTGTTTGGCAACATGACTATTGTTATCATATATTATCATACTACTTCATTACTATTCACAAACTATTTTATTACTATTCACAAATATTTTGAGATATGCTTAGTATCCAAACGAGCCCAAGTCGTTATTTAGCAAAGCATTTACAGGAATGATTTAGAAGAAAATTAGCACCCATGTTAACTGAATTGGCTCACCAACAACATTCAAAACCTGAAGACATAAGGTGAACCCCTTATCTTACACTTGATTATTACCATGGGAAGAAGGACAAGCAGCATTAAGGAGACTGTAGCATCTGTATTTTGTCAGACTTGGAAGAAAGCTCAATGTTATCGCTTTTATATCAAAACTGAGAAAGACCTTTTGGTAGAGTTAACAGGAACTAATTAAACAGGCAAATTTTACATGAAAAAGAAGAGATAACTAATATTAGAAGTAGCATTTTTTATCTTTTCCCTGTGGGGTGCCAGGCCAATAACATTTTATACCTACTTCATCTCAGTGTTGTGACTTGCCATATAGCAACACTATCTGCCCTATCACCTACGCTTACCAAAAAGTGAAAACATCTACGTACCATTATTATCATGTACGTCTGCACCATGAACAATTATACCACATTGCATGTGAAATATGCATTGCAGTTCGGTTTCGTTGACATGCTCCCTTTCAGATTTGATGTAAATGAGAATTTCGTCAAAGAAAATAAGTATAAATTTTTTTAGAAAATGTCGAAATACCACATTCTTGAGATTTTGGAAGATGGAGGGAGTGTTGGTAAGCCCAAGGGGTATTACTAGGAACTCATAGTATCCCTCATAAGTCCTAAAAGCAGTTTTTGGCACATCGTCGAGTTTAACCAGGATTTGGTGATAACCGGACCTCAAATCCAGCTTTGAAAATATGATTGAGCCTTGCAACTCATCCATTAGTTCTTCTACCATCAGAATAAGCAATTTATCTTTAATGGTGACGTTGTTCAAGCCACTGTAATCAATACACAACTACCATTCCCATTTGCCTTTCTCACTAATAACACCGGAGATGAGTAAGGACTTTGACTTGGTTAAATTACCCATATTTTCAGGAATTCTTGGACAATCTTTTCAATTTCATCCTTTTGGTAATAAGGATAACGGTAGGGTCGTATAGAGATGAGCTTGGACTCGTATAATAGGTTAATAGCGTGGTCATGGGTAAGGGGAGGTGGAAGGCCTTTAGGTTTAGAATATCCATCATCAAACTGTTGTAACAGATTTTGTATTGTGGTTGGAATCTCATTTCCAGCTTGTTGCCCAGTGGGAAGCTCTTCTTGCAATAGTTGCAAGATTATCCCCTTGCTTTCTAGTTGATTCAGCTTGTTTATGATTCCCTCCTCAATCATCTTAGCTGCTATCAAACCATGTAATTTAGTCTCTTGTCCCCCATAAGAAAACTGCATAGTAAGGTTTTCAAAATCCCACAATACATTCCTTAACTCTCGAAGCCATTTAATCCCAAATACCATATCACAACTAGCTAACACCGACACTTGTAATTCCAACGAAAAAACAGTTCCTTGGATTACCACCTTCACTCCACTACAACTTCTTTAGTTTACAAGGTTCTTCTTCAAACTACCCACTACTTTCACTGTCCCATACTACCTCCAATATATAAAGCTTGGGGTTTTGACATTTATGGCCTGGTACCCATTTAGAATCACAATGATAACATAGCCCTTTTTCCCGCCTCTCTTTCATTTGGGTTTACTTTATTTTGTGGATAGTAAAGTTTGGTTTGTGTTTGAAATTCTCAACTAGTTGGTGTGGATTTTTTAAAATTTTTGGATCTGGTGAATAGGTTAGGTTGGATCTTGAGTGTTTTTTTGGAGATGTTTAGTTTTTCTTCTTGGATCTTTGCTAAACTAAAGGCTGAGGTAAGATTGGTGGGATTAAACATTCTCACTGTTAACCGAATCTTGTCCCTTAACCCACTCAAAAAATAGTTGAGTTTATAAGCATCAGACAACCCATGTAATCTGTTTGATAGTGTCTCAAACTTGGCTTAGTAATCTTCCATAGTACTCGACTGTCTCAACCTAGTGAGTGCTTCCATAGGATCATCATAAGCATTTGGACCGAACCTAATAAGCAAAACCTTCGTAAAGGCATCCCAGTTTGGGATCTGGCCACTGTCTTCTATATCTTGGAACCAAATTAATGCCCTACCCTCCATGCAAAAGGAGGCCAACCGTACTCTTTGTTGTGGAATAGTGTTATAAAAAAAAAAAAAAAAAAAGTGATTAGCCTTGTAAATCCAACAGGTAGGGTCATCTCCACTAAAAAATGGAAAGTCGAGACTCACTGTTCGTGGTTGAATCTCACCCATATGCATGTTGTGCAAGTGCTGCTGTTGTTGATGTGGATGAGTCTGCTACTACTGTTGTATGTGTTGTTACAACTGTAGGGATCCCAATTCATCCCTTGGTGGGGCCCCGTTAGAAGACTCGGTATTAGGGCTGCTATTAGTATTTCTTTTCTGCATTTCTACAGTGAGGATGGCTAGCTATTGTACTATGGCCTCATGTTGTCTCTTGAGAGTTGCAATGTCCATATGAGAAAACCTAGCATCAGTAGACTTTTTGAATTCTTGGCATTAGGAATCCGTTACTTTTTTTAGGGCATTGAGCCTATCTTGTAGTTGATTCAACCTAGTTCCTTCTGCCATTGTTTCTTCACAGGACAAGTATCTGGATACCACTTGAAACACACCTATTTGGATTCACACTGAAAACAGCTCACTTCGAGGGGAGCACCTCCAGATAAAAGGAACATGATAAGAGAATAGAGAAAAAAGGAAAAATTAGGTTTTGATTACCTTTTAGATGCCTTACAATATTTCCCATTTCGTTACATATACTCAAAACTGAAAAAGGTCATGGGCCTACTGTTGGACTCAAATAAAAGACCATACTAATGGACTGATGACAAGAATTAAACAACTACTAAATGATGGATGATGGCCCACATGGCCCACGACTTAACTAAGGACTCTTAACTACTGACTCTAGGCCTAGCCCTTACAAATAACCTAACCCGTGACTAACTCAATAACCCAACCCATTTACTTGCTAACTACCACTACAGTTCAACATTTCCATTCACACACAATCTTCACTTCACTTCAAACACTTTACTTCACACACATGCACTCAGGCTCTTTCATCCCCAACCTCCAGCCCCTTCTGTCAACAGAGCCTCTCCTCTAAGTTTCCACCAACCTTATTACAATATGGATTAGTGCATTTTGGAGTCGCCGGAAAATCGACAAGAAATATTGGAATAAACGTTTGGAGCATGAATACATGGTAACAAATTTTACTGTTCATGCATTGTTGTATGATCAATAAGAAAAAAATATTGCTATGATCCATGCACCAATATTCCAGGTTTGTTTCGTGCTTATATAGCAGGACTCTTATGTCATATTGAAATGATGCACAATTCTTTTCGTAACAAAATAATTTATAAAAGTGATATAATTTTATAAAAGTAATTTCATTTAAAAGACATATATATATATATGGAAAATGCTAGATGTCTCGCTGGAACTCCCGTTGGGCTATACTGTTTTTTTATATGTATTTTTTTTAATTTTTTTTTATATAGATATTTTTAATAATTTTTAATATTTTTAAAAAAATAAAATAAAAATTACAATATTATTAAAAAATACTTCCTTATTTACGAAGTTTAGTGATTAAATATTTTTTTAATAATTTTTTTTTTNCTCACTTCGAGGGGAGCACCTCCAGATAAAAGGAAGATGATAAGAGAATAGAGAAAAAAGGAAAAATTAGGTTTTGATTACCTTTTAGATGCCTTACAATATTTCCCATTTCGTTACATATACTCAAAACTGAAAAAGGTCATGGGCCTACAGTTGGACTCAAATAAAAGACCATACTAATGGACTGATGACAAGAATTAAACAACTACTAAATGATGGATGATGGCCCACATGGCCCACGACTTAACTAAGGACTCTTAACTACTGACTCTGGGCCTAGCCCTTACAAATAACCTAACCCGTGACTAACTCAATAACCCAACCCATTTACTTGCTAACTACCACTACAGTTCAACATTTCCATTCACACACAATCTTCACTTCACTTCAAACACTTTACTTCACACACATGCACTCAGGCTCTTTCATCCCCAACCTCCAGCCCCTTCTGTCAACAGAGCCTCTCCTCTAAGTTTCCACCAACCTTATTACAATATGGATTAGTGCATTTTGGAGTCGCCGGAAAATCGACAAGAAATATTGGAATAAACGTTTGGAGCATGAATACATGGTAACAAATTTTACTGTTCATGCATTGTTGTATGATCAATAAGAAAAAAATATTGCTATGATCCATGCACCAATATTCCAGGTTTGTTTCGTGCTTATATAGCAGGACTCTTATGTCATATTGAAATGATGCACAATTCTTTTCGTAACAAAATAATTTATAAAAGTGATATAATTTTATAAAAGTAATTTCATTTAAAAGACATATATATATATATGGAAAATGCTAGATGTCTCGCTGGAACTCCCGTTGGGCTATACTGTTTTTTTATATGTATTTTTTTTAATTTTTTTTTATATAGATATTTTTAATAATTTTTAATATTTTTAAAAAAATAAAATAAAAATTACAATATTATTAAAAAATACTTCCTTATTCACGAAGTTTAGTGATTAAATATTTTTTTAATAATTTTTTTTTTACTTTTTGATTAAAGAAATATTTTTTAATGATATTTTAATTTATTTTATTTTTAAAAAATATTTAAAAATAAAAATAATTTATATATAAAATAATTTTAAAAAATACACATAAAAAAATACATGCGAAGCCAGCGCTGCAGCATGACCCTATATATATTATATAAATATATATATATATAAATATATATAATATACTGCAGAGTTGATATCTAATAAGTATGTCGGAGGATCCATTAAAAAAAAAAAAAAAAGAGAGAGAGAGAGTATGTCGGACGAATTACTTTTTGTTTTTGTAAGAAGGGCCCAATTATTCTTTGCAATGGCGGCTCGATCTTTGGGGCCGAAGGTGTCGGAGTTGTCTCTATTTATTTAATTATTTCTGATAATAATAAACCTCTAATACTTCAAAATTCGGATTCGAACGAGGGAGGGATGAATTGATCACTGGGAACTATAATATATATATAAAATATATTAGCAGTGGTTAGACGTGCAAAGCACATTTGCCACACTTGTCTAATTGAAAGAAAAAATAAAATTCATGAAAATAATATGTAATAAAGTGTGATTCTTTACATGTAACACAGAATCTTAAATAATTGAATTAGTTATTAGTTCACAATCATCAAGACTGAAAGAGTACATAAAATTGATTTGTAAATAGTCTAATGCATAGGAGCATAAAACCCAATATAAGTAAGTATTTATGAATTTCTATCTTTCTCTACTTTAGTAATAAGAGTTTGTTCCAATCGCAATATCTCCAAACATTTCATTTAGATTAGTATTTTATAAATTAAATTTGATGGTTTATGTATGATATGATATTTATATTTTAATTACCTATTTTAAGTTAGTTTAAATCAGTGTTTAAACCTCCATTATTGGATCAAATCTGGGGACTCAAGAAAAATTGTTAGTATTTAAAGCCTCAAACCCTAGCCCTTCAACAGCCACACGTCTTTAATGATGGTTTTATTCTCTTAAAAATATTTTGCAAAACTTCATCATTTATTTAATAATAAAATATTAGTATTTTATAAATTAAAGTTGATTTTAAATGTATGATATGGTATTTATATTTTATTTATTTATTTTAAGTTAGTTTAAAGCAGTGTTTAAATCTCTACCATTAGATCAAATCTGAGAACTCAAGATGAAGGCTTTAAAGCCTCAAACTCATTTTCCCCTCACTTCCCCTTTCTCCCTCTCTCTCATTCCCCTTGCACGTCTTCCCTCTCTCTCACCCGATCTCCTCCCTCAAGCGGCCCAGCGCCACCATGTGCCACCTTGTAGTGTCACCGACCACCTCACCGGCTTCCCCTCACACTGGCGACCAAACCCCACTGTAGAAGCCCCTTGGAAGCTCCTCCCTCAACCACACGTGAGCAACCCGAAATGGGTCTCAAAGCACAGATTCTCCACCCTTGCGCTACCGCGGCTCAGCCCCAACTCCACCAAGCATCACCACCGAGTTACCCTCACGCCGTGCCCCTTGGAAGCTCCTCCCTCAGCCGCACGCGAGCAACCCCAAATGGGTCTCGGCGCACGGGTTCTCCACCCTTGCGCCACCGCGGCTCAGCCCCAGCTCCACCAAGCACCACCACCGAGTTCTCCTTCGCCGTGGACCACTTCCATGGAACCCACCTCCCTTGCTCCTCCATGCCTAGCCGAGCCTCTACCTTTCCCTTGCTCTATTGTGTGGTGATTTTGTGATGGTTTACGATGATTTGGTGATTGGCAATGGCAGCTATGATTTTATGATGATTTACGGTGTTTAGGTTGCTATGAGGAAGATAATTGCTGTGAAGTTGTACAGAGAGACATAAGTGGAAGAAGGAAAGCGTCAAACAAAACTACTGTTCATTCATGTTCATCCATATGAGGCTTCTTAGGTATAAGGAGATATCTATGTATATTATATTATATTATCATCAATTCGGATAGAGTAGAAAAAATATAAGGCTTTTACACCCTTTAGTGGGATGGAAATCCATTTGGTCCAAAAATGAATCGAAACTTTTGGTCAATTATTTTTCTTTACCAGACCGGACCGAACATCCATAGGAACCGGATCAGATCGGTAGCTATCAGTCCGATCCAATTACTTTGTTACTTTGTTTCATTTTTTTTCAAATAAATTAATAACAAATTATTTAAATTACTAAAATTAAATTTAAGTGAATTATTATTGTGAATTATATAACTAACTCATTAAAAAATATTTGACTATAATTATATTTATGATATTGATGGTTACTACTTACTAAATTATATTTTACTTTTTAGCATACATAATTATTAATAATGTCATACATTTTAGATATAGTTAATGAATATCAAATAATTTTATCATATATAGATTATTCATACTTGCTTGCAACTTAGATATTTAAAAAAAATTACCTAATTACTTTAATTAAGTGTAAATAGTAGAATATGTATGAATGTACGATGTATTAATTATTTACATATAATGACATAAATTATTACATGATTTATGATTTATTATTAATTGATACTATATATTATTTTATATTTTATATATGCAATGATTATAAATTAGATGAAAATTACATTATTAACTTATATAATTATTATATAAAAATAATATATTAAATTATTAAAAATATTTTAAATATATATAGTTCGATCCGATTCAATCTAAAATTTATAGACTTCGAGACCAGACCGAGCTTCTTTGACCCACAATTTGTGAGATTCAAACCGACCAGTATAGCTTTCGGTCCGGTACGAACGGAAATTTTTGATCCAATAAATTTTTTTGGTCCGGACTAAAAACTGTACACCCCTACCATTTAGTGAAAATCTGACATATATAAGAACTTCTCATTATCATTTTTTATTTATTTTTTAAATGCACATACATGACTTGATTATTCTTCATTTTCAAAGGGTAGACTGGCGGGATATATATATTTATATATATATATATAATGAAAATGATATTAATGCTCCGTGAGTTTGCACTCTTAATTTGATTGCCCATGTATTTTATTTTATTTTTTAATATTTTTTACTTAATGGTTAGGAAAGTGATTATTAATGTATTGGTTTTTTTTTTAAAATGTTTAAACATGTTTAAAAAATATTTGAAATAAAAAGTATAAAAAATAATATAATTTACACTAGGGAACACATCAATTGGGCAAACATGGGTGGCATAATAGCACTATTCTATATGTAAAGTAAGAAAAATGCATGATTTGTACAAGCCACATACAAGCCATTGTAAAAAAATAGATCTCACTTAAAAAAAGAGTAAAAGAAACTGTTCTTTATTAGTAGGACCTATTTTTTTTACAAAGAACTTATATAAGACTTATATATTTAAGATTTGTACATAGCATTACTTACTTTATTTACCGGCCTTCAGACGATATTAAGCTATTTAAATCTTTGTGCTCCTGCATCAAATGATCCTTTTTGGGCACACAAAAAGTAACTTGTTTGGGATCATGGATAACATTTAGATCTCGTTTTTTTCATAACTCATCTCAATTCATTTTATCTCATTTAATTATTACAACTTTCTCAAATTTTCACATAAAATAAAATAAATAATTCAACTTTTTCAAATCTCAAAACAAAAATAATATTAAAAATATATATTTTAACAATATTTTATTCAAATTTTAACTTTAATCTCAATAATTTCATCTTATCTCATTTAATCAGCGAAAACAAACGAGTCCTTAGTTAAACATACTAATTAAAAGACAAGGAAGAGTACTCTTGTTATATTATCTTTAATAAATATAATGATTACATACATAATATATCAAGCCCATGCATGTGAGTTTCCAAAAAAAAAGAAAAAAAGAAAGCCCATGCCTATTTGCATGGGACTTAAGCTGTTTTTAGATGTTGAGTTGAGCTCAACTCTTTATGAATAGTAATGAGTTGAGTAGTGGATGGAATTATATGGAGCCATTTAAACTAAGTTTAATGTGTGTTTGAATGTTAAGATGAGTTTAGTACTTTTTATAGGAAGTTGAAAAAGGTTGTAAGTCTGACGTATAAAGATGTATTAAGTTGAAAAAGATTGTGGGTCCCACGTGTAAGGAGGTTTTGAGTTGAGTTGAATTTAGTACTTTTGAGAGTTGGGTGTTTGGCTATTAAAGTACTCAACTTAAAATTAGACTGAGTTCAACTTAATCCTGCAACCAAACGCAATCTTAATTATTCATAGCGAATTATTTTAGACAAAATAGTACTGCAAACGATATACAGGTCGTCGCAGGATGTAATTCAAAACAACTACGTGAACTCAGTCTTCATAATTTTTTTAAAAATATATGGGTGTGGCTACTCTACCACTCCACCTTTACCTCTGGACGGTATATTATTATTATTATGTTATTCTTTTTTTTAATATTTTTTAATACATTTAAAAATTTAAAAAAAAATTTAATATACTTAAAATTACTTCTTTAATTATTAAATAAAAAAAAAATTTACTGAGCATTCAACTTGGGCGGTCAAAAGTAGAGGTTAAAGCAGTCTCACTCATCAATTTTATTTGTGTCTCTTCAAATTATCATAAAAATTATATTCATCAATATCCATGCTACATGGTACTGAACTCGCGACTAGCGCCGAACTCGGGGTCGGGAATTACCTGTCTTCTCTGAATGCGAACCAAGTCTGTATGAAAGTCAGGCCGAGTACTATTATGGCGGCCGAAAAAGCCAGAAACGTCCAGGGGCTTCTGAAATGTTCGTGAATGGCTTCGGCAATCCAGGTCTTCCACTTAGTATCGTAGTGACTCTGAATGGCAGCTTTGACTGCGGCATATGCGTCGGGGTCAGGAACCAAGTCGGTGCCAATCTCATTGAAGAGTTGAGCCACTTCTTTGTCGCTGCCGAGGTGGTTCTGGAGTACGCCCGCATTCCTCAACTCCATTACGTCGTTGGTGTTATCAATGAGTGAATCCAGGAATGAAATGTAAGAGGTGATCTCGAACTCATTGTAGAAATCCGGACACATCTCGCAGGCTATCAAATTCAAGAACTTGGGCCCCGTTGAGTCATCAACTATTATTGGAGAAAGCCGGAGGTAGAAATTGAGTCCTTCATCAAAAGTTATGGTTGTCAAGGAACCATTTCTTTTCCTGGGCGGCCTCACATGGATTCCTGCTGCTCTAAGCTCCTCCAGGTTGCGATAGTACGACTGCAATTTACCGCTTCTTGAGATCCTTTTTGGTGGTCCCTTTTGCTTAGGAGACCGATCCCTTCCTTGTCGTGCAGCAGCGCCGTCTTGATCTTCTTTAATTTTGGCGCCTATGATTATCGTCCGGAGGAGATCGAGAAGATGGTTCGGATCCCTTTCCGCAGTCCCTTCCTCCTCGCCCTGCACCGCCTTACTCTTGTTTTTGTCGTCCCTTTTGTTTTCTTCGCCAGCGTCAGTGCCATGACTTTTGCGTTTGCCTAGGAATCCCCACCGGAGATCAGGCATCCGCGTTTCCGCAGTCCCTTGACTCCCTTCCTCCTCTGGCAGCGAGGTCTGCATAAGCATGAATTTTTTGATGGAATCCTCCAATTCATCTTTCTTTGCGCTGGAATTCATCAAATCCGTAAGGAGTTGATAAGGAAGTTGATTCTCCAACAAGAACAAATCCTGTGTCCCAAAGGCCATCAGATCGTGTTTCATTTTCCAATCTGTGCATGCATTGCTAACAGCACAATGAATGGACTGTAATATTGCACACCCGTCCACAAACAGCATCCAGGCGAGGGCCTGATCATCATACTTCTCGGTCACCTCCTCGTCGAAGCACTTCCTCAGTTGCTCGATGTTCTTCTCAACAATGTCGTACAAAATCTCATCCGTTGTATCACTGTCTTCGACGAAGCACTTTGCCATTCTAAGCTTGTACGCCTCTGCTGGCTTGTATTTTGGCGTATCATGATGGATAGGACCGAGTGCTACAATCCTTGGCTTAAAATACTTGTCAAAATGTTTGTGATCTTGCAGCAGCAGTGGAACCTTTTGTATTCTTGGTGTAGCCTTTTGACCTCCGTTGGGATGATCTCCTGCTTCCCTCAGTTTCTCAAACCTCTTTTTTTTCAGCTCGCAGGCTTCCTCTCTTTGTTCAATAACTTCAATGACCCGCTTCTGCAGGCAGGAAATGTCACGGCCCCTGCTTGTTTGACCAGCTTCGGTTCTGACAACATCAGCCTTTCTCGACAGCAACTCCTCGACGGATATCACATGCTCCCTGGTTCCGGCCATGGCGTACTTGTGAGCGTAGGTGCTGCACCCAAGCAAGTGAGATATTTGCTAGATATTTGGTACCATTAATGTTCAGGTAATGAAGTACTTTATACTAGGCCGAGGACAAAAAATAAAATTACGCTTAACCCCTTTACACTGTGTTTTCAAAACCAGCAATTTTAGCCCGTGTTTGGTTTTCAAACTATTTCAATCAAATTTTAAACTAAGTCTAATATTTAAATATTTAATTTTTAAATTATTAAAATAATTACAATTCAAAATTTTCTTACACGTGAGACCCATAATTTTTTTCAACTTAAAACATCTTTATACATGTGACCTGTAATCTTTTTCAATTTCTTATAAAAATTACTAAACGCATCTTAATATCCAAACACACTTTAAACTCAGTTTAGATAAGCCTGACATAACTTCCTCCACTATTCTACTCACTACTATTCATAAAAAACTCTACTCAACTAGATTCAGCTCAACATTCAAATATAGCTTTAATATTTGGTTGGCATCTAATTATAAGTTCGAGATATCGATTGCAATCCAGACTGCCTTTACAGATGAAATTCCCCTTGATTTATTTATGAGAAATGATAGACTTACTTCTATANCCACAAACAGCATCCAGGCGAGGGCCTGATCATCATACTTCTCGGTCACCTCCTCGTCGAAGCACTTCCTCAGTTGCTCGATGTTCTTCTCAACAATGTCGTACAAAATCTCATCCTTTGTATCACTGTCTTCGACGAAGCACTTTGCCATTCTAAGCTTGTACGCCTCTGCTGGCTTGTATTTTGGCGTATCATGATGGATAGGACCGAGTGCTACAATCCTTGGCTTAAAATACTTGTCAAAATGTTTGTGATCTTGCAGCAGCAGTGGAACCTTTTGTATTCTTGGTGTAGCCTTTTGACCTCCGTTGGGATGATCTCCTGCTTCCCTCAGTTTCTCAAACCTCTTTTTTTTCAGCTCGCAGGCTTCCTCTCTTTGTTCAATAACTTCAATGACCCGCTTCTGCAGGCAGGAAATGTCACGGCCCCTGCTTGTTTGACCAGCTTCGGTTCTGACAACATCAGCCTTTCTCGACAGCAACTCCTCGACGGATATCACATGCTCCCTGGTTCCGGCCATGGCGTACTTGTGAGCGTAGGTGCTGCACCCAAGCAAGTGAGATATTTGCTAGATATTTGGTACCATTAATGTTCAGGTAATGAAGTACTTTATACTAGGCCGAGGACAAAAAATAAAATTACGCTTAACCCCTTTACACTGTGTTTTCAAAACCAGCAATTTTAGCCCGTGTTTGGTTTTCAAACTATTTCAATCAAATTTTAAACTAAGTCTAATATTTAAATATTTAATTTTTAAATTATTAAAATAATTACAATTCAAAATTTTCTTACACGTGAGACCCATAATTTTTTTCAACTTAAAACATCTTTATACATGTGACCTGTAATCTTTTTCAATTTCTTATAAAAATTACTAAACGCATCTTAATATCCAAACACACTTTAAACTCAGTTTAGATAAGCCTGACATAACTTCCTCCACTATTCTACTCACTACTATTCATAAAAAACTCTACTCAACTAGATTCAGCTCAACATTCAAATATAGCTTTAATATTTGGTTGGCATCTAATTATAAGTTCGAGATATCGATTGCAATCCAGACTGCCTTTACAGATGAAATTCCCCTTGATTTATTTATGAGAAATGATAGACTTACTTCTATATATAACAATTTGTTTACAATGTAATAAAATAATATTACTTTAACTTTTATTTTTATTTTTACTTTGATTTGATGGGTTTAAATTTAATAAAAAAATATTATTATATTTAAAATTGTCTATAAATTATGAATAGGTTGTAAGTCTATCACTACTCTTTATTTATTTATTGATGACTAGATAGCTAGTTAGAGTATTAGTAGTGGACTCATCAAAACTAAATTTTGACCAATGTTTAGCTAGCTCGGTTGCACAATAATCTACTATAATGAACTCAATAAATAAAAAGCAATTATCGTCCAAGATCATTTAACTGGCCTAATCTGGCAACCCCGGGCTAGCTAAATATTATTTTCGGACTAAATAATTCATCTTCCCGCTACCTGCTGCTCTACCACACAAGAAGAAAAATTGTGCAAATGCTAGCTGTTGCAATCTTGCTCCCCGCTGTTTTCCTCTATTTTAGTTGAACAAAACCCAAGTGCTACCGAAGGATAGCCGTTGAACTCCAACAGCTGCAATCGCCGAACGCCGTTGACTCCCATAGTCGCTACCGTAAGTCACGCCGAACTCAATTTTTCTTTTTTCAAATTTTTTTTCTTGGGATTGCCCGTCGACTCCATTTTCTTGGATTACCCACCGTAAGTTCGTCCACTCCATTTGGCATTTGAAATATGGCCTTACGGAGTCTCATTTGGGTTTCTGGCCGTGCGTCTCAAATGTAAAGAACATGTACTTATACGACTTGAGATGCTTTTTAATAAATAATTTAAAATTTTAATTAGAAAGTTTGGGATTTTTTTTTTTAATAGAGAAAGAATATAGCCATTGGTGAAAATCAATATTTTAATTGAATAATAATAAATTTAAAGAATTTATTATTTTGTATTGTTAAAAAATGATTTTCTAAATTTATAAAAATGAAATTCAATAACTAAATTTTGACTATTAATGCTCTTAGCATCCCTGTCATGGCTCCACCCGTCATCGTACGCGCATCCTTTCATTGTGAAATTAGGAAGAAAAACATGTTACAGTACGATAAGACACTTATGGAATATCTTTTTCTTTTATATGATATTGTCATGACAAGAATATGATCCAGATCAAGTACCATTTGCCCAACTAGCTGCAAGCTGCATGAAATCAAGTGATCTTTATTACCACAGCAAGTTTAGTATTAATGAATCCTAGCTTTATTATGTCATCAAGCGGTATCAAAACATACATCTCGTACTTAAAGTGGCCGGGTGCTATAGTTACATCGTACGTACTAATTAATTAATATTCTAATTAGTGAAACCGCTCTAGAAAGTTACTTAATATTCTAATTAGTCCGGGTTTCTTTACGCTGGCTCTAGAAAGGTCGGACGAACGTTGTTGAGAGATATTAGACAGATTTGTTTCAAAGTATTTATAGTAGTGGGAAACGTGTCCTAGAAGTACTTGAGGAATAAAACCAGGATAATCGGACACAACCTCCTTAATATAATTAGTAGGCCGACTCACTCGTGTGGTTGCTCTCAATTAATTAAGGCTGTCTAGGTAGTGAGAAGATCTTATATAATTTGTGAATAGTAATAAAATAATTATAAAAAAATAATAATAAAATATCAAATAGTAATAAAAAATAATGAAAAGTACTAAGATTGTTGATGTGTAAAAAATCGCACAAAAGGCTAGAATGGGAAAAAGAGTTATTTCCGGCCTGCTATGACGATTCAGGCCTCGATTGATGTGATCTATTATCCCCGACAGTGGTCCAGTGCGACCGTACGGTATCGGTGCGTACATCCATGACGGTGTGTAGGAAACAAAAGTAGGAAAAGTAAGAGATTAAGATACAGAGATTTACGTGGTTCGACATAATGTCTATGTCCACAGACGTTTGGGGGGAAAAATTTTACTATAATATACTTATTTACAATCTCTCATAGCCTCTCATTTATCACTGTACAATAGAGATCTTAATTATATTTGCTGGAGAAGATCCCCTCGCTGGAGCTCCCTTCAAGAGGTTGAATAAGAAGTCGAAGTTGTCTACCCTCTTACTTTTTATATGATCCTCTTCTCGCGTCCACCTTGGTAGTAATGAGGGATGTCTACTTTGCGTGTTTGACCACCTCTCACTTTCCCACTTTCTCCTTCCACTGTCCATTTGCCTCTGGACACATTCTTCTCACATACCTTCTTGCTTTTTCTCTTTTGTCTTCTAGTGGTTACCGCAATAAATACTTTTTCTTGTAATGAAGCTTTTATACCACTTGGGTGGGTGTCCGTGTGCATGTTAAGTATATATGATTTTTGCAGTTAATTTTGATTTTAATATTTTAAAAATCGATGGAAGAATGGTAGTTTTGATTTGATAGACGATGTAAAAAGGGTCATTAATTTGACAAAGAAGGCAGCGCTGCTATCTGTACACAAAGACATGCATACATAGCATTATGCTGGCCTCCCAATGATGGGAATGGCCTCATGAGATTTCGGTAACCAAAAAAAAAAAAGTAGCACTTGTCGATCAGTACGAAATTCCCTTGATGCAGCTTGAAGGGAATAAAATATCCTGAATTTAAAATGGCTTTCCAAACCCAACCCAAGGTTAGAGAATCTCATAAGAGGGAAGTGAAATAGAGGAGAAAAGGAGGGGACAAAAGGCTAAGGAGAAAAAAGTGTGTCAAGAGATCAAAAAATAAGAGATGCGACATAGATATGACATAAAAAAATGAATTAATCTTTGCATCATCCTACACACCACACACCATAACTTTTTTTATTTATTTTTTATTTGTTTCTCTTATTAAATGTATATTATATGGATGATGAATAAAAAAATATAAATGTTTCAAGAAGAGTAAAATAAAAAAAATAAATTGAAAAAAATAAAAAATAAATAAAAAAACACATTAGTGTGTGGTGTGTAGGATGATGCATAGCAATGCTCTAAAAAAATATGTGCAAAAGATAAAGAAGAGCAGACCGAACGAGAAAGGGCCAAGGGGTCCAGATTTCAACTTCTTCTTCAGTTTCTTCAATCTCGAGATCAAAGCTCTAGAGAGAATATCTCCTCTAGAAAATTGATCCCAGACTTTTATTATACAACAAGAATGAGAGACCATGAGAGACTATAAAACAATCATATTATAATAGATTTATTCTCCAAACAATCTGTGGGCGTAGGCATTATGTCCAACCAAATAAATATGTGTTTCTATCTCTTTTATTTTTCCTGCATTTGTCTCATATTCATTGCCATGGATGTACGTACAGACGTCGTACAACCCACACTAATTGAGGCTCAAATCGTTGCAGCGGGTCGGGCATGACTCTTTCTTTCCTTTAGACCTATTGTGCGATTTTTGGCATTAACACAGTTGATGCTTCCCTAGTCCACTCGGTGCCCAGTCCTTAGCCCCGACATAGATATATAACGAGAAATTATTTGTAGAAAGTTTCAAATAAACAAGTCTCGTACAACCCTTTGTAACAAAGTAGACCTCAACATGAAAAATTGAAAAAAATAATAATAAAAAAAAAAAGTGGGACTCACTTTTGTATAAAGGGGTTGCATTTGATTTTTCTATTTAGAACTTCTACCGTTACTCATATATACTAGTATTTGTGAGGTACGACAATTTTGGTCCTTTTTCACAACTTTAATGGCAGGTAGTACTGTTCATCTGGGTTATAATCCAGAAACTCGCGTATACCCGAACCGAAATCCAGGTTAGCCTGGACCAGAATCTAGATGAAACCAATTTTAAAAGTCTAAAGCCCGGGTTGTGCCCCATTTTCTTTTTTTCTTTTTTACATTAGAATTCACAATTTAGCTAAAAATAATTCACAATTCTGGTTAATTGACGGCATGTAAATGATTTTAAAAATGTCCAATTGAGCTATGTCATAGGAGAAGAAAAAAAGTACTTCAAATGCCCCTAAATTATTAGTCCGTCACATCATTCGGTTCAAAACAAAGACCACCATCACTCAGAAATCATAATGGTTATGGAACCACTCTCCTAATTTCCAACTTGATGCCAACTTTTCACATCAAATGGAGCTTTTTTATTGCTTAAAACAAGATGGAGAGGTTTTTGGTGTTGCTAGTATGTAAAGAATTAATTTATATGATGAGAAGAACCTAATCAATAGGTGGAAAATTGAACTTAAGTTACATATATGTCCTTTTGGTCAAGTACTCCATGGCAGTGTGGCACTGTCATTGTCAATTTGGTGCTTGTAGTACTAGACTTTCTCATGCAACTTTCAAAATAAAGTTGGCCACAAATAATATTGCTTTTAAAGAGCTGTGGGAATAATGCATTAAACAAATATTGGCTTTGAGTTTCTCAACATTTATAAGTTGCTAGAAAGAAGGGAAAAAAATTGGGATACCGGATTTTAAAAATTCAGTACTCGGACAGGGTGTATCCGAGTTTTTTATACGGATACCGGTCCGGACTTTCAGATCGGATAAAAAAAAATCTAGACCAGACAATCAAGCCAATTGGAAGTGTTAGCAGGTGAAAGGAGGGGCGCCCACGTGGGCTGACCCCCTCCCTTCTCCATATCAACGTATGGCTTTAAGCCATACGTTACATGTCTTGTAACGCATGGCTTAATGCCATACGTTACAAGCCGTTACACTGCATTTATTTGCAGTGTAACGGCTAGTCTTTGGTGGACTATATATAGTCCCTCTCAAGAAGGTTTTGGCACCATTCTGAAAATAGAAAAAATCTCTCTTTTTTTTGTTCTCTCTTGAAAGAGTATTTAGGCTGTGGATTTGTTAAGTGTTACTCTAGTTTTATACTACGTAGTACACTTCGCCACTAAAATGAAGAACTTGTGAGTTGTCAATCTGGAGAAACTTGTGGAGCAATTTTATAAACTGAGCTTGAGATAATTTTTTCCGCTGTACTTTCTTACAGTTTCCATAACCGCATGCAATACCCAAGATTATGGCGATACAAGCTCAATAATTAATACAACCATTATTATTGATTGGCAGGCCGGTTTGTGATAAGAACACGTGCATGGGAAAAGCGATGTGGAATCATTTCAGGAAGAGTACATGCTTAGGCCCGTTGAGTCTTGAAAGGAACATTAGAGACATACATGAAAAGGTCCCGCTCTTGTCAATGTCAAATTAATCACTAGGAGCTGGTACGTAGGTCCATGTTTCATGCATTATTGTCTTCCCATCTTTTCGACAATAAAAAAAAAAAAATTAATTGTAAGTAATTCTACACTATTAATACATATATTCAATATAATTAGTCAGAAAGTAGATTTTATTAAAAAAGATATTAATTTAAATTTAGAATATGAAGACAATAACATTAATACATAGATTAGTACGTAAACTTATTTGTATATAATAAAACTCAAAAAAAAAAAACACTGAATATTGGAATTGTCTCGTACTTGAGGTGGAATTAATTAAGAAAATATATAAATTCATCCAGATTTTTTAACCTAATTAATCATGTGCTCGTTGCAATTATTTATATATTATCGTTGTTTTATTCTTAAATTATTTTATTTTATTGTTTTTTTTAAATAATTTTATTTTATTGTTAGGTCGGAATAATTAAGCGATATTCCTCCGACGTGATTTTTTGAATTAATTAATTATGAATGTATTCCAATTTAATTATCCTGT
>QEOT01122259.1:0-24469 GCA_003123785.1 Pterocarya stenoptera | reverse complement strand
ACGTTCAGTTCAAGTTTAGTCCATGTTCATTCATGTCATGTCAAGTTTAGTCCATGTTCAAGTTCTTCTCATATCAGTTCTAGCCATGTTAGTACACGTCATGTTGAATGTTAAGTCATGTCAAGCTTATTTATGATCATGTTATGCATTCATGTTTTTACTATCATGCATGCATCTTTAAATTGTTAGTTAAGTTCTATATTAACTTGCTGAGATTTGTATTTAAATATCACCGTGGTAGCTTCAACTACCATTCTCCCCAGAATAGTAAACAACGTGTCAATACTGGGAGATACAACAGACGTTGGCTGATTGAAAATAGTTGACTAGGCAGCCCAAACACGATGGGGAGCTCGTAGCCTCCATGATCCAATTCATAGATAGTATTATGTCATCTCTGATCGAGTTGTGCAAGCTACTCGACAGATTAGCCTCGTACATGTTTCAGTTTATGCACGTACTTTTGGAGCATAGTATTGCACGTTCAAGTTTATGTATTTCACGTTCATGCTCTTGTTATTTCAAGTTCAAGTTCAGTTTCACATTCAAATTCATATTCATGTTCAGTTCAAGTTCATGTTCAGTTTCAAGTTCAAGCTCATGTTATTTCAAGTCTATGTTCAAGTCCTGTTTATCTCACGTTAGTTCAAGTCATGTCAGCACATGCCATGTTATTTTTCAAGTCACGTCAAGCTTATTTATGATCACATTATGCATTCATGCTTTTATTGTCATGCATGCATCTTTAAACTATCAATTTAAATTGTTTGTTAACTTGCTGAGATTTGTAATCAAATCTTACCGCGATAGTCCCAACTACCATTTTCTCTTGAAATGCTAGGCCATGTGTTAGGACCAGGAGATGAATCAGAGGCTGACCGACTGGAGATAATCGATTAGGCAATGAAGACACAACATGGAGTTCATAGAGTCCATGCTCCAATTTATAGATAGTATTATGGCATCCCTAACTGAGTTGTGCAAGCTATCAACGGATTAGCCTAGTAGATATTCTCACATATGTTTGCACTTAAGGGCTATTCTTATGATTATAGACCTTTTGGACTTATGCTATAATCTTGAATATCTATCACTTTAAGTTTATGATTTATATTTTGATGTTTTGAGATATATCTTGTTTGGTGCATAGTATTACTCAAAGAAAAAAAAAATATCCGATGTGAATATTACATATTGCTAGATGCATGCTAGGTGCATTGCATATTTAATTGTCATCAACGGGGGAAGGGGACCTTGTATTGCATGTCTCAACCTTTTAGAGTCTATTCGATCCCAAGTAGAAGCTGAGGGCATCACAAAGTGTCTCTTATCATCCCCTTTGTGGTCTAGATACAATGAATCCATGGAAAGAGACATGCATGGTTGCCAAGTGGCGTTCTCCTTAGAAAACAGATGCTCTCCTCATGATTGCATCTTCTAGAAATTCTAAGGTGCTTATGCATGAATGCCATGTGGAGACATCAGTGAAGGTGGCATGTGTGCCTTGGTATTTCCGAAACTCCCTTCATCCATTTGTGGTCCAGGTGCAATGAACTTGAGGAAAAACAATGCATGGTTGCCAAATGGCATAAAGTGGGCATGTGTCTCTTGCCATTCCTGAATTCCTCCTTGTCTTCTTTCATCAAAGACTCTTTTAGAAGCCATCATAAGTAGTGTGTAGCTCTTCCCCAATCTAATCCCTTGCTTCGTCCTCCTCATCATTACTTCTTCTAGAAACCTTAAAACCCTATGCATGCGTGACATATAGCCATGTGAAAGTTTGCTTCTAATGGGTTGGGCGTGCACTATAGGAATCTTAACCCTAAGTCCTTCCTTTTTCCCTTTTTGATCCAAGTTCAATGAATCTATAGGATGGAGCTACATGACTTCCAAGTGGCATCAGGCCTATGCTCCAGATGAGCCAAAATCCCATGGCTTCCTCATTTTTTACACAACTTCTTTTATAAGCTTGGAGCTTTAATGTATGAAGGACAAGTGGCAGATGGCTCCGAAAAAAAAAAACTCCCTTTCCCTAGGAGTCTAATGATTATGTGTGATGCCTCCAACCTACGTTTGGGATGGAACAGAGCTTAGAGCATCGAGACATACAACACATGATTACATACCCCCATTCATGATATTTAATATGCAATACATCCTAGAATGCATATAGCAGTATACAATAACCACAGCGAAATAAGGGTGACTAAATAAAACTTATGCTAGAATAAACTAAAATATCTCAATGTCATTCATAACCATCAAAAGTTCAAATCATAAGGTAGCATAATCTTAGTACAATTATTCATGATAATATGTCTCCATGGCTAAATCAATTGTTTCATGTGTTCTAAAGCATGAACGGTTAGAGCTATAAACATCAAGATGAGGTCTAATCTTTTGTCAAGTTTCAACTCCTCTTCAATCAATCGGATCCACGGGTCCATCTAGTCTGTCCTTGTCGGGTCCTGACACAACTTCTATCATTCAAAATGGAATGATAGTGAGTCCACAAGAGGTGAGATTTCCTTGAAATCTCAGTAAGTTAGACAACCAACGTACATATAAATTATGCATGATGAATGACAAATATGAGATGCGTGCGATTAGAAAAATCAGTATATGTCACCCATCCAGATTCCTCAACATTTTCAAAAAATTGAGACACATTTTTCTACAGAGAACATTTTTCATTTCAACTGCCAAAAACATATATTTCATCATAATATTCATTATTAGCAATTCACATTTAATCATAATATGAAAATCATAACATATGCTATCTTCACAGTTTCCCATATCCACTATGAGTACTTGCTGGTGATCGTATTACAACTCTCGTTGAAACTACGTTGTTTGCAGACTCGTTCTCAATTATTGGTAACATAACATAACATCATCATAACATCATCGCATGTATACTCACAAGCCTTAGGTGTCATAACATTAGACTTTGCTCCGGTGTTCTTTACAAAGAACCCATTGAAAACCCGTTGACTATTCATCTTTAACTTAGGGGTTACCATTCCATCTTTACTCACTCTAGTGTGGACAAAGGAGTTTCACTAGGATAATTTCTCATCCTAGCATTTAGGGTCGTGATAAAAATTATTTTCATACTATGCTTGAAACATTTGGTTCATAACACGTCTATATTTAGCAAGGTTTCATGTAAAAATGACAGTTATATGTAATATGCTAAATATGGTGAAAAAGTCACATGTCATGTAGGCAAATAGTCATGTACTCAATGTATTATATAACATTATGTTTCATGCTCAAAATGACAATTATAACATGAATGTAACATTTATGAATAAATCATAAATAATTTATCAAGATATAAGTTAGAGGCCAACTTAAAAACTGCATGAANTAGTTTTGATCATTTCTTGACTCACCCTCTCTTTATAGCTGTTTTATGCAGGTCATGAGTCACTCTTGGAAGGATTTTTTAGGCTGTGGAAGGTGGGGGGATTCTACCAAGTGATGATGAAGTGGCAGCTCAAATGGAAGGGTGTTGCCGAGTGGTGGTGGTTTGATGCCATCAATTTTGTGTATTTTTTTGTGGAAAACATTGTGGTCAATTTCCTATAATAATTTGAGGGTCTCTTGTGGATTGGATGGTGATGGAGGTGGCGTGAGGGTGTGGGTCATTTAAGTGCAGAAAATCAAACAAAATTGCAAGGCATTTGGTTTCCATCCAACTAGTGTTTAGGTACATTTGGTTTTTGGGCTTTTGGTTTGGTTGGAGGAACCAATTTCATCCACCACTAAGTCTTCATTGAGAAGGATATTTTGAGGTGATAAAAGACAATAATTCCCTTGAGAAAAAGGGACAAAAATCTTGGGCTAGGGGATGTTCAATCCATTAAATACAAGGGCAAATGTGTCGACTGGTATGGATTTAGGGTTTTGACATGTCATTACCCTTTATCTTGGGTTCTAATATGATCTAAGAATTATGCAATTGAATAATAATAAAAAAATTAAGAAGGAAAATTAAGCTCAAAACATGGTTTAAAGATCACTAATCATGTAGAAGCTGATCAATGCTCTTTAACCAAGTTCAAAACATAAATTTGGGTCCAAAGAAATCCTTAGGGGCGTGGGGCACAATATGGACTTGAGGAAACCACTGGTATGGTGTATGTGGGCTTCAAATAGAAGTGTGAAAATGCAAGACATGACTTTGGGCATTGTTGGGCTTAAAACAACTATGAGAGGGAGTTGCATGGTTTATGGGTTTTGGGTGTGGGTTGATGGGAGGCCTTGGTTCCAGATTTTAATAGGTCATAAGAGGCCTCAATATCTACAAAGATGGGGCTTGAAAGGCTTTCCTGATCATAAAGCGGCCATGAGTCAATGCTAACACCAAGTGAGGTCCAAAAGGCCTTATGTCGTCCTCACACTTGGGCCAAACCTTTCTAAAGCTAACCCACAAAGAGTTCAACACTTTATAAGGCTTGGTTCAAGGCTTCTAAATCTTGGTCCATAACATTCTAAAGGTTTGAGGGCCTTAAGAGTCGCACTAATGGGCCTGCTTTCTAAATCACCCATTCTTAACCCTTAAGCTTAACAACTAATGACTCTAAGTGCTATAGTTTAATGGGTAAAACAAATCTAACTAACTATCCAAATATGATACGATCATTTTTGGAACTCCATGCAGTCACACTATTTTTGATACAAATGACCAAGTTAACTTCTCCATAGGGTCGGTATTTTTCATTAGCAAAAAGTGAGCACTTTTTGTTAGGCAATCGACCACGACCCAAATAGAGTTATTTCCCTTTGAAGTTCTGGTAGTTCAGCTATAAAGTCCATGGATATATCTTGCCATTTCCATTCTGGGATTGGAAGTGGCTGCAACTCACCAGCGAGTCTCTGATGCTCAACCTTGACTGCTCTACAAATAGAGAATTTATTAACATATTCTACTACATCTTTCTTTAAGCCTTCCCACCAAAAATGTTGCTTTAAACCCTGATACATTCTTGTGCTTCCTGGATGAGCCGTGTATAGAGTCTAATGTGCTTCTCTTAGTATCTTATCCCTGATCTCTGGATCAGTTGGAATCACCTTCTGGTCTTGGTAGTATAACAACCCATCATCCCTAAGGGTGAATCCTTATGGCCCTTCCTTCTTTTCTACCTTCTGCCTAATCTCTGCCGATTTGGGATCTTCCATCTGTCACTTCTTTACTTCCCCCATTCTATAGGTACGATTTGTTGTACTGCGATGAGAGATACCGTGATTACCCAAACTTACCTAGACCTTTTATCTATATTTTTCGTTGCCTAAGTTTATTTTTTATTAAGGGCTAGGAATTATGCATAGAATGATTAAGACCTTGGGCCGCAGGATTAGGCAACCAAAGCCCAAGAGAAGGGCTACTTAAGCCATTGGATTTTAGCCAATTAGGTTGGCTTGAGCCCAAAAAGCCCCAAAGGACCATAGGTTACACCCCACACCATGTGGCTTGTGCCACTTGTTGCGCATGCGTAGTCCATAAATCTGGATGTGATAGTGGGCTAAGGAGGAGAGAAGCTTATATTTTTGGGAATCCAAAGGGCTTGCACGCCTACCCTAGTGACAAGTCATTGGACTTGCCACATGTCACTCATGCATAAAGGCTTCTAGAAAGGAAATCATGAGATTCACCTAGGAGAGGCCAAGAGCCACTAGGCTAACATGCCCCACACTCACCAAGAACCATATCACTCGACACTTGTCAATTTTAGATAGTTCCAAGGGATCTTGCATAGGGAAGTAGCGCATGGGAAGACTCTTCCAATGGGCTGATTTTCCTAAGGATTTCATGGGGAACACCAAGAGGCTTTCGGATCCCTAAGCCACATGCCCACTCTAGAGAATTTTCATACTTTGTGCCATTTGTCATTCATGCATTGGAGAAGGAAAGAGTCTAGAAGAAATATCACATGAAATTTACCATTGCAACCCTAGGGTTTCAGACACTACATCCAATCATTTGCCACATGTCATGTTTAGAGTTTCTAAGAGGCATAGGGAAGTGGGAGAGTCACCTAGGGAATAAGCATAGGAAGAAGAAGGTTCTTACTTGGGGAAGAGTAAAAGTCACGCATGGGGAAGAGTAAGGGACACCATGGGGAATAGGAAAGATCCTCATGGGGAAATGAGAGAAGGGGGCAGCACCTCGGGGGACTCCACACGCCAATGCCACTTGGCATGCATGCAACACTCACTTTCTTAGGAAGATGAAGAGGCTTTAAGAAAAATTACACAATTGCACATAGGATTCATTGAACCTAGATGTTGGAAGGGAGTTAAGAGGGCAATAGGGTTTCAGCCAAGGGAAGAAAAGGGAGAGGCACGCCACATGTCCATTATGCATTGGCTCTTGTTTGACCAATTGGCTTCAAAGAGATAGGCTATATAAAGACCTCATGCCATACGACCACCCTCTTTTCTTCTTGTTCATTTTTGGATTCTTAAGGCATTCTCTTTATTCCATATCTCTTCTTTTTCTCACACCACTTAGAGGATTCTCCAAGTCCAAACACTATTTTTCCACACTTTCCTTCCAACCAAACAACGACCATACACTCTCTACACTCAAGGGAAGGCCACGACTACAAGAGAAATTCCACGATAAGAACGTTACACTTCGATTTCATCTCTTCTCATAATCACACACGCCTATTCCAAGGTGTAGGAGATCTCAAAGTAAGTTTGAGATTTTGAAGAACACACTCACACACAGAGTTTCAATGGGCTATTTAATTTTTGGAATGACCTAAGGATTTTCCAAGGAAGGGAGACCGAAAGTTTGAGGACCCGAATCCTCTAACCAATCGGCCATATCACTTGCACATCTATTACAAATTCATGACCTAGCAAGGGTTGAGTAAACTCAAAGGTTTCATCCTCTAGAAACCTATGGACCGAATGTTGGAAAGGGCCACTTTGTCCAAAATAACCAACCCTAGTTATCCCTTGACACACGCACACACGGATTAGGGTTAAACCCTTGTTCTAACAAGTTGTTTCGTCCATTATAGCTTGCTAGCTTTTTCTTTGAAGGACTTTTGTAAGTAAACCCTCAACCTATGTTCATCTTTTTTAATAGTGTGTATGTCTGTTATTTAGTGACTTTGTGAATAAGTATCTTGTTGAAAGTTGTACTTTAACATGCCATGATTATATGCTTCAATATGCATGATGATACACCATGATTTGAAGACATTAGGGTTTCAGCTTATGTGATGAGTTGCTATGTTTTCATGTTTCAGATTATGTGATTATGTTTGCCATGATCTATAGTCCATTGTAGTTCAGTTTTGGTCCATGATGAAAAGGATTTTTTCATGCTAATGAACCCCATAAGTTTCGGCCAAGCATGTTTGTATATGTTTGGATTAAATGTTTTGATGTTCCATGTGTAATATGCTTCGAAGTTTGTCCATGAACTATGCCATGCTCATATGTTACCATGCCATGATTCGAATGAGTTACACTTGATTATTACATGCACGGCATTTCATGCGTCACATGTCAAATATAAGAAAGAGTACGTCTTAAGTCTCATGTCACATGCATTTGGATATATGATTTCTTCGAAGTGTCTATAAATGTTTTCTCACGACCCAAATGTTAGGACGGGAGAATGTTCTGGTGGAACTCTTTCGTCCACTCTGGAGTACTTAATAATGGAGTGGTAACACTTAGGTCGACAAAGAACCATCGATGTGCCTCGAATGGATCTTTTTGAAAAAGATGTTGGAGCGAGGTAGCACCTAATGCTAGTGGGTGCCATGATTAAGGTAAATAACTGGATGAAGTATTGTCATGTTATAATGAATATGAATAAGACGTATTTACCATGATGTACAGATTGTTGGTGGTGCGTTAAATAGCAGGAACACGTGGTGCTTAGGGGAGCCATGTTGTATATGACGACCAAGACTTTCTAGGCTTTTGTATAAACTTTTGTTTTAGAACCTATGGGAGTTTCGGCCTTGAAGAAAGTTTAGGATTTTGAAGCCCAATACAATTAGGGCTCACGCCCAACTTGAGGTTTATGCATGGTGCTTGACATCCAATAAGGTTAAGAGTAGGACTTGTTGAATCTATATGGAAATAAGGGAAGAAATGTGAGAAGGAGCTAGGAAGTGTGGCTTACACTCTATCATAGGAAAAGTTAGCACTTTTTGCCATGTGTCACGCATGCATGAAGATCCTTGCTTGTGGAAGGAAGCCTTTGACACATGTCATCATGGGGAAATGAACTTAGAAGAAAATGATTAGGATTATAGGAAAAGAGAACTAGGGAAGGCCAAATGGCCTTGGATGGCAACAAGGAAAGGAGATAGGATTTGCTTTTTGCCATGTGTCTTCCATGCATGAAGGTAGGTAAAAAGTTGCATTGGAAAGGAGCAAGAACAAGGAGGGAAGAAGGTTACACGCCTAAGGGCTTCTAGAAGAGAAGCTTGTGTAAGAAACCCTTGAGGTGGTAGGTTAGAACAAGATCTTTATGCCAAAAGAGAGCCAATCACATGCTTGTCCAAAAATATGGTGAAAAGAAGATTTTCTAAGGAAGAGAAAGGGGTTCGGTAACCCATGCACTTACGCACACACTCTTCACATGCCACTTGGCACTCATGCACATATGTAAGAGATTGGAGAGGATTTGAGTAGACAAAAGACTTTTTAGCCACTAAATACATTAAACCATAACATGAAATGAAGGGCAAATGAGGAAGGTGATTTCGGTTTTAGAAGAGGGAGGCGCCACGTGGCATCCATACATGAGCTTGTTTCATGCAAAAGGCTTCTTGAAATATCTATAAAAGGAGACAAACCGAAAATCCTAGGACCTTTGGCCATTTTATGCTTGTCTTGTGATTTTCGATCACTACACAATTCCTCCCAAGTTTCCATCACTTTCTCACCATCTAAACAACGAAAAGTGAAGAGACACTTGCAAGAAGAAGACTTAGAAGATATGAAACCAACTTCTCTTTGGTACCCACTCACACAAGCACGGCTTCAAGGAAGGGAGGTCTCAATTTTGAGTCAAGTTCATCTAGAACTTATGCTCTCACACAAGCACACTTGAGCTAGAAAAAGAAAGCTCACGTTTTAAGGAATTTATTCCACATGGACCACACCTACACTCACATGGCTAGGTTAGGGTTTTCTTCAAGAAAAGAACATGTAACCTTACTTGTCTTTAAGCTTTAAAAATATGGTGTTTTGAGCAAAGTGGGTCATGGCACTGGTGAGTAGTAGCTAGGGTTTTTATTGAAGGAAAGTTTCGGATTCAAAGAGGGAAGAGTTTGAAATTTTGGTTTTTCTTGGGAAGAAAAATGTGTAAGAAGTACTACACATGAACACATGGTTAGGGTTTTTCATGAGCAAGGATCCAAACTAGTATTTTATGTGATTTTTCAGCTTGTTTGTTATAAAAATACATTTTGGATTTTTGTAAGTATACCTCTAACTTGTACTTGAATATTTTATGCACATGGTTTGTGAACTTGTTGGTTGATTCAGTTTTTGTATGATTGTTTGGAACATGATGTTTCCATGTGTTATGAACTTCTTTGTTGTGATTATTTTAAAGCATTATTGAAATGGATTAAGGACGATACGTATGATATGAAAAAATGAGTAAGAATGCCATGTTAGGGTTCGGTTTTCACCGTGTTTGTTTATGCATGAACGGTTGTCGCTCGAATGTTTTAGTATGGGACTAAACTCAAAGAGAATATTGCCAATAACCACAAGGAAGGGTTTCGGCCATCCATGAGAAATTCTTTACTAAAGATTCATGTTCAATACATTAGAAGATTCTAAATTCATGAAAAATGATTGAAATGCATGATTACTAAGATAAGAGGTTTCTGCTAATCCCATGAATGAAGCATGATCATTGGTGTTTTAAGATTGATGTGATATGAATGATATTTTGGTTAGGTTGGGGTTTTATGTTCTTCGACCCTTACATAATGATGATTGGAATGTATGCCTTTGATTGATATGTATGCTTTGAATTGTTATAAGGGGAACATGTTTGCATGTTCTAATATTTTCAAGTTGTAACGGGATATGTATTGCATGTATGGATGCTTTATTTGATTATGAACATTTCGGCATTCATGGTCATGATGAAGCATTGTTGTATTTCATGTGTCTCATGAAAATTTTAAGGTCCATTGTCATGTCACATGCATTGGGATTGTGAAAACCCTTTTTGAAAGGAAAAATAGTCTTTTTAAAAAGTAAAATTTTTATCAAGACACCAAATGCTGAGACAGGGAAAATTTCCTAGTGAAACTCCTCTGTCCTCTCAGGAGTTTTTAAAATAGAGGGATACCCTTGGGTTGACGAAGTACTATCAGCAAATCTCGAATGGTACCTAAAAGAAAAGGATACCGGAGCGGGATCGCACCTAAAGCTAGTGGGCGCACCTACGGTGAAAGTGAAATGCGAGCTGCAGTATATGAAAGTCAAGATGTAGTCACCTTGGTCAAAGTGGTCAATGGTTGATGCAGTAATTAGCGGAAAACACATGGTGCATAAGGGAGCCGTGAGGTATCCAATGTTATGTTATGATATGATATGTTATAAATCAAGAAACGTTACGAGCTCATAAGTATAAAATGAAGAAAGTACATTTTCAGCCAAGGTTATGAAAGTCATGTTTTTATGCAAAGTCTTTGAAAGCTTAAGAGCATATGTACAAGTCCACGTCCATGCATTCATTGTTAAGTTTGTTTCATATGCTTATGATATCTATTGCATGTTATTTGTTTACTTACTGAGATTTCTTGAAATTTTACTGTTGTATTTATTCACTATCATTCCTCGCTTGGGATGATAGAGCTGTGACAGGGTTAGTCAATGCAAATGACGAAGCGCAAGAGGAAGGTACCTCCTCTAGAGAGGATTGTGCCTAAAATAGTTATAGCCTCGTCTGAGCTATCCATTTGGGACCAACTCGAGCCAATCGACAAAGCAATTACTGAGATAATTGAAGATATAGAAAAGTTTAGAAGGTGTCATATTAGGGACAAGGACCGGGCCATAAAGAAACAAATGAGGCCCAAATCTCATTGAAGAGCAAGACAACGCGATGGGACCACTTTTGGGAAAGGATCTTCTATTTAGCTTTTGATGTTTTCGTCCCGTGTTTTGGGGAGTTCTTTAGAAACTCGTATCAACTTTGATGGCTCTTTTGAATTATGCAATAGTATTGGGATCTTATGTTTTGGTACCATGACTAATATTGTCGTTAAATGGACTTAAGTTGACTTCCGCTGTTATATATTGCATACTGTTAGTTATCAATAGGTGCATTACATCTTATATGTTATATACGAGGGGCAAGTAACCCTGGTGTTGCATGTCCCAGCGTTTTAATTTCCGTCAAATCTCAAGCAAGGGTTGGGGGCTAGAGGCGCCACATTGTATCCACCATGTGTTATAAGAACAAGGCAATGAGCTCACATGATACGAGCTCATGTGACATTAGCTCACATAATATGATCTAATATGATATGATATGAATGTTTAAAGATCAATACGAAAATGATGTCAAAGATGTTTTTCTTAAAAGTCTAAAGATCTCTGTTACACGTCTTTCTAAAAAGGTCAAGTGCATAAGTCAAGTTTTTTGTCACATTATATGTCAAGTACATGTTCATGCATGCATTCATGATTGGTCATTTGCATGCTTGTGTTAACTGTTGTATGTTTACTTAGTGAGATTTTTTGAAATCTCATTATGGTAGTTTCCATTACCATTCCCCATTCGGAATGGTAGAATCTGTGACAGGTATAGAAGATCACCCCATGGTGAAATAAAAGAGGACGGTACTCCCGACCATCGAGGAGGTACCGTAAAATAATGAGAGCTCGATGGAGTCGACCAGCTCATTATTGAGGCATTATAACTAATTGACGAGCTAAAAGGTTAAGGAATTGGGAGATGGACCTATTTTCTGAGAAAAGAAAGAAGCCTGACTAGTCAAAAAAAAAAAAAAAAAGAGGTACTGTTTTTCCTATGCCAGGAAACATGTTTTGGATTTTTAATGGTTTAAGGCCTTTTGTGATTGGTCCGTTCGTTTTGGGAAAAAAGTTTTCAATACTTATGTTTTGGGAGACAATGAACATATATATTATCCGGTACTTTTGAAAAGCATGTTATGTTAAGGCAATGTTTGGCTTATGTTTAGACTTACGGTACCATGTGCTAAGGCAACTGCTTTAGGCATTGCTTAGTTTTATACGAACTTTACATTTTTCGCTGCGTTATTTATTGCATACTGCTAGTATACATTGGTGCATTGCATCTTATTTGTCACGTAAGAGGGGTAAGTAGGCTTGTATTGCATATCCCAGCGTTTCAGTTACTGTCCAATCCCAAGCGAGGGTTAGGGGCGCCATAGATGCATCAGGATGAAGATCCTTAATCAATAAACTTCTCATGTTGTCCAAAAGTGACTCCACTTCCAAGGCGGGATCTGAGGGATCATCTTTTCGGGACTTTCGACTTAGTGCATCTGCTACCACGTTAGCCTTGCTAGGGTGATACTTGATCTCACACTGGTAGTTGCTAATCGTTTCCAACCACCTTCTCTGCCTCATATTAAATTTAGTTGACAAAAAACAAAACTTGATACTCTTATGGTCAATGTAGATTTTGCAAGTTGCACCATACAAGTAGTGCCTCCAAATCTTCAAGGCAAAAATTGCAATGGCTAGCTCTAAGTCATGGGTGGGGTAGTTTGTTCATGGTTCTTTAGTTGTCGTGAAGCTTAAGAGACCACCGATCTCCTTACATGAGTATGCATCGAAGTCCGATTTTGGACGTGTCACTAAATGACATGTATGGCTTATGGGGTTCAGGCAGGGCTAGTACTAGTGTAGTTGTGAGTCTTTCCTTGAGTTCCATGAAACTCCACTCACACTCTTCCGTCTAAATATACTTAGCATTTTACTTAGTTAGGGCAGTAAGAGGTCCTGACAGTTTGGAGAATCCTTTCACGAATCGCCAATCATAACCAGCTAATCCCAAGAAACTCTGAATCTCGTGTGCATTAGTCAGACACTTCAATTTTACCACAGCTTCGACCTTCTTGGGATCAACTGTTACTCCTTGGCTCGATATTACGCACCTTAAGAATTTTACCTCCTTGAGCCAAAATTCAAATTTACTAAATTTGGCATACAACCTCTATTCTTTCAGTCTTTCCAAAGCCAAACAAAGATGTTGTTTGTGCTCTTCCTCACTCCTAGTGTAAATCAAATATGTCGTCAATGAATACAACAACAAAGTTATCTAGGTAGGGTCTGAATACTCTGTTCATCATATCCATGAATGCGGTAGGGGCATTGGTTAGACCAAATGGCATTACTAAGAATTCATAGTGTTTGTATCTGGTTTGAAACGTCGTTTTAGGGATATTATGTTCCCTAATCTTGAGCTGATGATAGCCAGACCTTAAGTCTATCTTCGAGAACACTGATTCTCCTTGCAATTGATTTAACAGGTAATCAATACGTGGTAACAGATACTTATTCTTAACCGTTACTTTGTTCAATTCCATTAATCAAAGCACATCCTTAAAAACCCATCATTCTTCTTTACAAACAGAACTGGCGCACCCCAAGATGATGAACTAGGCCGAATGAATCCCTTTTCTAGTAGTTCTTCTATTTGCTCCTTCAGTTTCTTTAGTTCTAAAGGGGCCATATGTAAGGTGCCTTATGGACAGGGGTCGTAGCAGGTTCTAGCTCTATAATGAATTCTAGTTCTCTATGGGGGGGTAATCTGGGTAGATCGTCAATGAAAACTTCAGGATATTCTTCAACTATAGGTATCCCTTGAATCTCCTTACTACTACCATAACCTTCCACTATGAATGCTAGGTAGGTCGTGGCACCACTAGCGATACACTTCCTTACTTGCAAAGCCGAAATTAGAGAGGGGGTAGCCTTCACAGTCCCTCCCATATAATGGATTTGTCCATCTTTGCGAGATTCAAAAATAATCTCCTTGTTCTGGTAATCTATCCTAGCATAGTGTTTAGATAACCAGTACATCTCTAGTACAATGTCAAATCCTAATAGGTTGAAGATGATGAAGTTGGCTTCCATCAATCTACCTTCTAGGCTTAATGGGCAGTTTTTCAGTATGCGGGTACAGGTGATCGTGCTTTCATCAGAAATTGACACTACTATAGCTTGAGGTAACGTCTGGGTTGACAGGTTACACGTGCGTGCAAATGCCAAGAACACAAAAGACCTCCTAGCATCAGAGTCAAACAAGGCGTAGTCTAAGGTGTAATCAACTACCAAATACTTAGCAACTAAATCATAAAAGCTAATTACTAAAGAGGGATACTTAAAAAGAAAAATACCAGTGATGACTTTCGTCTCTTCATCATCAGGACTCTCCTCGTCTATCTCTCCAGGGGTGATAGCATACACACGAGCTTGTTAGTAGCGTTCTTTCTGCCTTGTGCATTTTGAGGGCACTCTCGTATCATGTTTCTTGACTGACCGAATCAGAAACCTACTCCTAAACCCCCTCGACATTCTCCATCGTGATTCTTGCCGCACTTTTTACAGGTAGTAGGTGGGGATGTAGTTATGCCTTTGCCCTAGTTGGCTCCCTGTGTAATCCTTCTTTTGGCATTATTCCCTCCTGTAGAGAAAGAAGAAGCCCTCTTTTGCTCTAGGTTAGTCTAGGCTGCCACGCTTCATTGTTCCACTTATGTTATCACTGCCATGTTAATAACTCCTAAAAATTGTTGATGCAAAACCCAATCACATAACTATGGATTCAAGGTTGTAGTCCTCCTTGGAACTTTTGGGTCTGCATCTTTTCAGCGGTAGTTAGATGCAGAGCAAACCTTCCCATCTCCATGAATTTCGCAGCATATGGTTCGAAAGTGAGATTGCCTTGTACCAAAGTGGCAAACTCTTGAACCTTCTGGGTCTTCATCGATTCATGGAAGAATCAATTGTCGAACTTCTCTTTGAACCTATCCCAGGTCAAAGCAGTGATGTTGCCCAATTCCCTTATCAGCAATTGCCTCTTGGTATCACACCAGATACTGGCTTCTCCCTATAGCAGATGCCCTGCATGCAATACTTTCTGCTATTTCGTACAGTTGTTGATCTCAAAGGTCCTGTCGAGATCTAGTAGCCACTTGTTGGCTTTCATGGGTCATTTGATTTCCATGAAACTAGGGTATCTGTATATTAGAAATTTCTCATATGAGCAACCTCGGCTCTCCTGCCTTTCAACATGCGGGTGTGGCTGCTGTTGGTTTCGTCTCAAGATTATCTCCTACTGATTTCCTTCATTTGGCGAATTGCGTTCTCCAAATAAAATATCTAGCGAACTACGTTCGCCAACACAAGATTACATACTCTTATTCATGATAGTTAATATGCAATACATCCTATAATTATCCAGCAGTATGCAATAACCGCAACGGAATAAGGGTGACTAAATAAAACTTATGCCAGAATAAACTAAAACAGCCCAATTTTACTCATAACCATCATAAGGTAGCATAATCTTAGTACAATTATTCATGATAATAAGTCTCTATGGCTAAATCAACTGCTTCATGCGTTCTAAAGCATGAACGATTAAGGCTATAAACATCAAGATGAGGTCTAATCTTTTGTCAAGCTCCGACTCCTCTTCAATCAATCGGATCCACTGGTCCATCTAGTTCGTCCTCGTCAGGTCTTGACACAACTTCTATCATTTCGAGTGGAATGACAGCAGGTTCACAAGTGGTGATATTTACTTAAAATCTTAGTAAGTTAGACAACCAACGTGCACAAAGATAAATTATGCATGATGAATGATAAATATGAAATCCGTGCGATGCAGAAAAATCAGTATATGTCTCCCATCTAAATTCCTCAACATTTTCAAAAAATTGAGACACACATTTTCTTACAGAGAACAATTTTCACTTCAACTGTAAAAAACATATATATCATAACGTTTCATTTGTAAACCCAGTAGTTACCACTTCATTTTTACTCACTTCAGAGTGGACAGAGCAGTTATACTAGGATAATTCCCCATCCTAACCTTTGTGATCATGACAAAAATTATTTTCATGCTATGCTTGAAAAATATGGTTCATGACACGTGTATATGTAGCAAGCTTTCATGTAAATGACATTTATATACAATATGTAAAATATGGTGAAAAAGTCACATGTCATATAGGCAAGTATTCATGTATTCAATGTATCATATAACATGATGTTTCATGTTCTGATAATTAAAATATGAATGTGACATTTATCAATAAATCATAAATAACTTATGAAGGTATAAGTTAGAAGCCAACTTACAAGCTGCCTGAGTTTGGAAAAAAAATAGCGGTTGTAATCAAAGTTATACTAATTTAGGATTTGAACTAGTATGGAAGATGTTCATAATCAACAGATTTCAAAATTTGATATTTACAAAAATACTCCTAAACTTTCCAAAATTGACACTAAGACCTTAATTTTCGCCATTTGCAAATAAGTCCCAAATTTAACCAAACTTCATAAACCTCATATTTTTCATATTCTAAAACCATCTATGCTTTAGAATTTTAGAAATCAAAGTAGAACTAGTCCAAATACACTTAACTCGTGGCATGCACTCTAATTGATGCCTAAGTGTAATTTCAACTATTAATCCTTATGAATGTATGCATATTCAATTTCTTAATTAGAAATAATTACTATAATCATTAATGATATGTTAAAATCTTAATCTTAGGTGAACAAGTTTGACCTAACACTTAATCATGGCTAAAAATCTTAATCTCTATTAAACTAGTCCTTAAGTAAGCATGATATCTCTTAGTCTTTTTCATCAAAAAAAGTTTCAAAAACTGAAATTAAACCATGCATTTTCCTTCTTATCCCAATCACAAGGTTTTCTAAATGCTCATTTTTCAAGCTTAAGAAAAATAAATCAAAACTCCTTAAGTTAAGCAAGAATTAATCAAACCATGCATGCTTTGATGATCAACACAATATAGAATTAAAACCTATCACGGCATGCTTATAATCTCAAAATCAAATTTGTAATGATCATTCTAAGACATTAATACATCATATCAAAATATGATAAAACATGCCATAGCTAAAATTCTCACTTAAAACAATTTAAACACTTAATCCAACCTTAATGAACTCTGTTTTGATTTAAGCATGGTAACCTTTTCTAAAATCATCCAAAAATCACTTCAACACATAAAAGCAAAACATAACATGCAAACTAAGATCTAGGGTCATAAAACTTACAATTTTTGTGGCCCTCTAAAGCTCCCAACACAAGAACTCTAAAACAACTTCCAAAGAACACTCAAGAACACTTGGTTTCTCTCTATGACTCACTAAAGGAGGGGAAGCTCTCAAGATCTCAAGAGCAAGCTTGGAGAAATGAGGAAGTGGAGGGGGCTTCAAGAGGGGAGAGAACGTTGACTTTGGTTCATGGTGATTGGGTGAAGCGGGCGGTGGTGAAGGAGTTTGAATTTCCAGCATGGTTGAATCACCTTGTGTTGGTGAATAGTGACCCAAATCAAATGATGTTATTCATTTTCAAGTGTTGCCATGCGAGGGTGCATGTGTTGCCATGAGGTTCAAGGCTGAAATCCTGGGACAATTTTGATCATTTCTTGACTCACCCTCTTGTCCTCTCTTCATTGTTGTTTTATGCAGGTCATGAGTCACTCTTGGAATGCTTTTTCAAGTGTTGGAAGGTGGGGGGATTGGTTGTCAAGTGATGGTGTAGTGGCTGCTCAATGGGAAGAGGTGAAGGGAAGGGTGTTGTCGAGTGGTGGTGGTATGATGCCATCGGTTTTGTGCATTTGTTCATGGGAAAACTTTTAGTAAGTTTCCTATAATAACTTAAGGGTCTCTTGGGGATTGGATGGTGATGCAGGTGGCGTTAGGGTGGGGGTCATTTGAGACCAAAAAATCAAACAAAATTGCAAGGCATTCAGTTTCCATCCAACTAGTGTTTAGGTGAATTCGATTTTTGGGTTTTTGGTTTAGTTGTAGGAATCAATTTCATCCACCACTAAGTCTGCCTTGAGAAGAGTATTTTAAGGTGCTAAAATACAATAATGCCCTTGAGAAAAAAGGCGCAAAAAGTTTGGGCTAGCGGCTATTCAGTCCATTGCATACAAGGGCACACATGTGTGCCGATAGATGAGGATTTAGGGTTTTGACATGTCATTACTCTTTATCTAGAGTTCTAATATAATCTAAGAAGGGTGCAATTGAATAATAAAATAAGAAAATTTTAGATCAAAAAGGCTAAAAAGATTAAGAAGGAAAATTAAGCTCAAAACATAGTTTAATGATCACTAATCACATGGAAATTGATCAATGCTTTTAACCCAAGTTCAAAACTTAAATTTGGATCCAAAGAAATCCTTAGGGCCATGGGGCACAATATGGGTTTGAGAAAACTAATAGTATGGTGTATGTGGACTTCAAATAGAAGTGCGAAAATGTAAGACAAAGTTTTGGGCCTTGTTGGGCTTAAAAAGGCCATGAGAGGGAGTTGCATGGTTTATGGGCTTTGGGTGTGAGTTGATGGGAGGCCTTGGTTCCAAATTTTAAGAGGTCATGGGAGGCCTCAAGATCGACAAAGATGGGGCTTGAAAGGCTTGCCTTATCATAATGGGCCATGGGTCAATGCTAACACCAAGTTAGGCCCAAAACGACTTATATCTTCCTCACACTTGGGCCAAACCTTTTTAAAGCTAAGCCACAAAGAATTAAACTTTTATAAGGCTTGGTTCAAGACTTCAAAGTCTTGGCCCATAACTTTCTAAACCACTCATTCTTAACCCTTGAGCTTAACCACTAGTGACACTAAGTGTCATAGTTTAATGGGTAAAACAAATCTAACTAACTACCAAAAAGAAAATATAATAAGTCTTATGATAAAAAAAAATTATAAAGCCCAAAAATATTATATAGTATTATAAGCTTATCTAAGGGAGATTGAGGGTTAATCCTAATGGGTAATTAGGGGGGATGTTACATTATGGCTTAGGGAAACTTAAGAGCCTTCTTATCCAAAGGGGTGCCTCCCACTCTTTCCCACACCCTAGTTTTGGGCTTCCAAAACCCTAAATTTCTATAGGGCCGAAAATTAGCTAAGTGTTGGGCCTTTTCTTGGGCTTGGGTGCCTATTGCACTAACACAAAATATAATCTTAGTCACTCTCACACTCTAAATCTTCTCAAACCATTGGGCTTAAGTCCATTTAGATCAAGCCAGAAAATGAAAAAGTAACAAGTAAGGACTTAGCTTAAATTAAGTTATCACACAAAATAATTATTAAATTATTTTCAATAATATGTATTTAATTAAATAGAATATTATGACATGTTTTTTTAGAAAATTTAGTGACATACATTACTTCGTATAGGTGACAAGCTACGAAGAGAGATTTCAAAATCAGTACTATGAGGCAAATAGCTCGATCATAAAATTAGGATTGACACATATTAATTAGTTTAGATAGATTATTTATTAAAGCAAGTTCTTTGGAAGCCAATTTTTATATACTACGCATGAAATGAAATATGTAAGCATGTCATTCATTATAACACATGCTCACCTTTAATTCCAATTTTGCTTATAGCCAATTATGTTATTACGAATATCATGCATCTCACATCACATAAGATACATAGGCTTTTATATGATAAAGTGTAAGATAAAGATCAATGAGCATAGAAATGCATGATACCAGTGCAATCATGGGTGGATGTGCAAGCCACAAACCTAATTGTAGTCTACCACAATATGTTATGATACGATCAGCGGTTCCCCTTGTGGCCATAGGATGTGGAACCGGTCTACAACCATGCACACGACGTTATGGTTTGTTGGCCAGTCATATAAGTGAAGATAAAAGAAGATACTTCTAAGTCATGCATGTCATGATCATATGTTTTAATAGTTATGAATTTGTTCTCTCAAGCATGCAAAAGTTTATGAAAGACCTTATGTTTAATATATTTATGCTATGGTGGGTTTCTTAATGAGTATTCAACTCATTTGAGTTTATTTTATATTTTTAACCACCCAAGTGAAGAAGAAGATGAGGACAAGCAAAGGCACTAGGCTTAGATGGAGCAATATGATGAACCAGGTGTCTTAGTTAATTTTATATTTTGACAATAACTTTCGTAATTTAGTTGTTTTGGAAAACTTTTATTATGTTTTTATTGAAGACATGGTTTATTTTAATAACTCTTTTACAAGATAAATAATTATTTTAGTAATTGTGCAAATATCTTGTTTGGCTTTATTTATGAAAGTATGTGGCATCCCTAGCCAAAGGGAATGGGGTGTTACAACAAGTTAAGGCATTTCATGCATAGTTCAAGTTTATGCTCATGTTATTTACGCTTGTAAATATGAGAATGCATGTTTATAAGAATATTTATATGATGTTTACTGTATGATGTATTATTTATTGAGAATTCCACTTTTTTTTTTATACTATTATGTTTTAACCACCCCAAGTGAAGATCATGATGAGGATGGAGCTGCTGGACGAGACTTGGAGGCAAGGCAGAAGCCTAGACAGTTATGACCTACTCAGTTTTATGATTTTTAGTTTAATAAGTTATTTTTGTTAAGCACATGAGACTTGATTGATTTTAATAAGTGCTTATGTAGATTCTCTTTTATAATTCTAGTATATTAGATAAGAACAACTTTGTTTATTTTATGGAATCTTTTGTACCATCAATTCGTTGAGAATAAAAATGTTAAAGGCAAGGTTAGTAGTATACCAATTCCCTTATATTTATAAAAGTAATATTATTCTTAACCCTTGAGGGCCTGGGTGTTACACAAACTTTGAGAAAGAAGTTGTATTTTAAGTTTAAAAAGCGTGAGTTATGGCATCAAGAGATCTCTTTTCTTGGGCACGTAGAGATGGAATTTTAGTGGACCTAGCGAAAGTGAAAGCATTAATTTTTAGTTGGCCCAAGCCTATTAATGTGCAGGAAGCCAAAAGCTTTCTAGGACTTGCCCAATATTACAGAAGGTAGAGACGTTTTCTGGTATTGTGGCACCAATGACTAAGTTGACCAGAAAGGATGATAATTTTTTCTAGATAGAAGAGTGTGAGAGATGTTTTTAAGAGTTGGAGGAGAGGCTGTAATTGCAACAATGCTCACCATTCACACAAATAAATAGTGATTTTGTTATTTACACTGATGTCTCACTTAAGGGTTTAGGTTATGTGTTGATGCATCACGGAAAAGTAGTGGCGTATGCCTCAAGCCAACTTAAGAATTGTGAGCAGAATTATCCAACCCATGACTTAGAACTTGTAGCAATAGTGTTCGTACTTAAGATATAGAGGCGCTATCTCTCTGGTGTACGTTGTGAGAGTTTTATAGAGCACAAGAGCTTGAAGTACTTCTTCATCTAGAAGGAGTTGAACATGAGACAATGGAGATGGTTGGAGTTGTTGAAAGATTATAACTGCAACATCTACTACCATTCAGGCAAGGCAAATGTGGTTGTAGATGCACTCAACACAAAATCTTCTTCAAGTACTATGGCTACGTTGCACACACCTTAGAGGCATCTTTTGTTGGATATGGAACAGACCAACATTGAGATGGTTAGAGAGGTATAAGCATAGTTGAGCAACCCAGCTCTTGGTTTGAAAGTTTTGGTTTAGATGAAGAGTGCTCAGCAGATGATACAGGCCTGAAGAAGATAGTGGATGAAGTACAGAGAGGGAAGAAACTAGAGTTTTGAGTGATAGATGACAATACCCTATGCTATGGTAACAGGATTTTCATGCCTGACAAGAAGGAGATTTGGGACATGATCTTGAGAGAGGCACACGATCGTTGTATACAGTTTACCCGAGAAGTACTAAGATGTACCGGGATCTAAGGCAACACTACTGGTGGAGTGGTATGAAAAGGGATATGGTGACCTTTGTAGCTCAGTGCTTGACATGCCAGCAAGTAAAGATTGAGCATCAGAGGACTTCATAGACACTACAACCACTTCCGTTGCCAGTTTAGAATTGGGATGTGAACGTGATGGATTTTGTATCAGGATTTCCTAGAGTACTAGGAGAAAGATATTATGCATGAGCGATTGTTAACGAGATGTCAAAATTTATTGTTGTGGCTTGCCTATCCTAAGGTGGTGTAAAACGTGGGACTATGGAGAGAGACTGCTGGTCATGCATGGGAAGGAGCTGCTTGAATGTTGGATGTGCTTGGGTCATGGGTGGAGGCTATGGTGCAGCAACAACCCTAGTTGTTTATGAAGGGCGTGAACATACATGCATGCCTCGAGTTTATAAGAACTAGGTTTGGGTAATTAATTTGGATAATGATACCCTTGCAACCGGTTCACTACTCCTTTACTACTTATACTATATTTGAAATTTTTTATTTTTCTAACATTTTCTTTTAAGTATTTTTTTTTAACATCCTTAATCATTAAGAAAAAATTAAAAATATATATAATTTTACTAATAGTCACTTTCTTAACCATTAAGTAAAATAAAAAATTAATAAAAAAATCAAATAAAAAAATAGTAGTAAATAAGTAGTAAGAAGGTAGTAATCCTATCATTTTCCAATTAATTTTCATGGGTCTTGTGTTGGATTGACCCATTGCTTTCTAGAATTTATTGTCCATTTTCTTTGGGTTTAATAAATGGGTTGGGCATTTAATAGGTGCAACTAAACTATGGGACTTGTCTATAAGTTTATGGGGCAAGTCACTCAATAAAGCATAATGGGTCGGATCTTGAATCCAAACTAAGTCCAACTCATCCAATATATGCCTATGGGCTTTTAAATAATTTCTTGAGCCTAATATCAATTAGATATGGGCAAGCGTGCTCCATAAATATCAACGTTTTCCCACGTGGTCAAAATTGGGTTCAGCTCTTATAATCTTAGTTTTTTTTTTTTTTTTAAACAAACTCTTAGTTATATATGTAGGACAATACTACGTATAATTTTTATTTAAAAATTATATTGTAAGTCTAATTAATTTTATCTTTAAATTTTTTTAAAATTACAATAATATCCTTATTAAAATTATATTTTTTTCTATTTAATGAAGGGATTGTATATACAGTCTTCAAATAAAGACTACAAATAAAATTTCTCATATATAACATAACGATACGAAGTAAATTCTCTTTTTTGCAAGTTATGTTAAATGACTTTCGATAAAGATAAAACTAAACTATAAAGCTTAGATTATTCAATTATTTCATTATTTTTATTTGTTTAAGTTCGGACCATAATAAGAAGTACTCGTCTTATGCTATTGCAATGTATGTATTTATGTATGTGTATTATGTATATGTAGGTATTTATGGATATATGTATACCTATGCATGTATATGTATGTATGTATTGGGTATGTACATTCATCCGAATTCTTCCAAAAGCGTGTCTTGACAGGACATCATCATATCTGTACAAATGTATGGTGGCTATTGATTATTGATTTGTGTGGATTGAGATATGAGCTCTAGTTAATTGTATTTATGTTTGCAGGTTTTTGTGAAGGCCTTCTGAATCCGATGAGAATAGGGTTGTTAATAACCAATATCACTCGACAAGTAACTTGTGATCGGTATGCTCAAACTCTAGTTTAGTTCGATTCGGTTCGTTTAATAAGACTTGTTCATCAATATAAAATTATAATCAATTATTAAATTAACTTGTATAAACTCAAATAAACTTGAATAACTTTGTATTTATTATTATTTCATAGTATTCTCTCTATGTTTATAATGAAGATATTAAAATATTTAAAAAGATTAGAGCAAAACATGTTCTTAATATTAAACATATTTCTTGGATTCATATAAATCTAATAATTGACATATTAGTAAAGAATAATTAACTAACTCCTAAAAATTGTTGATGCGAAACCCAGCCACATAACTACGAACTCAAGGTTATAGTCCTCCTTGGAACTTCTGGGTCTGCATCTTTTCAGCGGTGATCAGATGTGGAGCAAACCTTTCCATCTTTTCAGCAATATCAAAATTTATAGATAAAGTTAGAAATAAACTATAAATAATTTATTTTATCATTTTTTTAGTAGCATTCTTAGGTCTCCTCTTTCCTGGAAAGGTGGAGTTTTCCTCTCTACTGTTCTTTTGAACATAGAGGTTCTCTCTTGGACGTTGCTCCGAAGAGAGTTTATGTTGAGTGATTCTCACAGAGTTACGGTATGGCGGAAGAGTTATCTAACCTTTACGAAGGTTTAAGTCTCACAGAGGAAGAAAGGCAGGAAGTCATCATTTCATTTGAGGAAGTGTTATCTTCTATAGAAAAAAGCAGGAACTGCTTGGCTGCCTTTATTGTTGCGGAAAAAGAAACGAACAGAGGAGCTTTTCGAAACACCATGA
>QEOT01122258.1:0-15027 GCA_003123785.1 Pterocarya stenoptera | reverse complement strand
TTTGTAAATGTACTTATAAAGATATTTGACTGCTTTTACCGTAGAACAAATCTCGACATTAATGTGACAGTCAAATGTTGCAAGCAAATACGGATTATATGGAACGACCCAACGATTATCTAAATTATGACCTCTCACATTGACAGTTATTCCATTGTCAAAATGCCTATATATTGGGAAGCAATCATTTCCAACAGTTGTAGCCAATGTAAAATTTTTTGGATAATGGTCTTTGCAATAATCATTTTTTTTCATGCAAACATTTGCTGGATTCAATATCCCACATGGTCCATGCATCATATGCCTAACAACAGAGTTATGCAAGTGCAAATTCGTATTTTTATCAGGTATTTCTGCTGATACAATCTCATCAAAAGATTCAGGCGCATAGAGTTTCCAATCCCTCTGTAATATAATTAAAAAGTGAGCATGTGGAAGCCCTCTTTTTTGGTGCTCAATAACATAAACATATGCTGAGACTTTTCCAAATATCTGCCGCTTGAATAATCGATCCTTTAATTCTTCTAGTTTTGCACGAAAGACCCGAGCAACCAAATCAGGCCGATTTTAACACTCCTCATGCGGGCGTAATTCATTTGTAATTTCTCGCCAGTTTGGATTACATGTCATTGTTAAAAAAATGTCTGGTTTACCATAACGCTGAACTAACGCCATTGCTTCCATATATCTTTTTCGCAAGTCTCTTGGACCCCCAATAAATGACGAAGGCAGAATAATCCGTTTTCCAACATTAGAAGCATTAGTTTCCCCAAGTGTAATGGTATCAACAATACCTTGATATAACTCAGATCGAATATGTTGTTGTTTGCTACGAAAATAATCTAATCTTGACGTCTCGATCTTAACATACATATCAACAACAAATTGTTGCAATAGACGACCAGACAACAGCAAAATTGATCTGACATTTTCTCTGATTTGTAATTTGTAGCAATAATATTCATGGCATGAAACAATTGGATCCTTCGTTTTTCTGTTTAATGCTACAAAAGTTGAAGGAGCACAAAATATTACAAAATTAGATGTCTACAAACTAAGAATAAACGGGAAAGATTAAGATTACACTCTAACCTCTCTGTTCTCTTGTAAGTAATTCTTCTGCTGACATTGACTGGTGAGGATCTATTGACCGAGTTGTTTCGTTATGTATTAATATGCTTCCTCTATTGACCCTTCGAATGCCTTGATGCCAACCAGTATCTCCAAAAGGAAATAAAAGTGGATACTGAAGTGGATCATAACAACCAAAATAATATTGAACTATATGACTTCCACCAGAATGACTAAAGACATAAATATCCCATCCTCCCATTTGATTTGCATCTTCATTTTCAACCCATATCGCGGTAACTTGCGAAGATGTCGGGGCATTGAATACACGCTGATCTAGGCCAGCATTTGATCTTATATGGATGACTTGATTTTCCAAATTTGGCAAATCACCAAGAGATCGAAAAAACACAAAATATGGATTGATGCGAAGAATATCGATGAGTTGAGATATAATTGATGGATTCATTCTGCCTGAATCAGAAATGCGATTTTCTAATTCATGCTCAGTATCATAGAAATACAATTGGAAATAAGAAGGATGACCATTTAAAGGGACTAAATCATTTATATAGTGATAGATCTGTCCCTGAGTTCGGAAGGTATAAATCCCTCTATTCCGTCTGCAAAGATCTCTATCAAATTTAACTCCAAAAGATGTAAACGCGAACTTGTTATTATAAGTCCGAACATAGGTCTTAAAATGCGCGGCTTCATCTATGTTGGATGTAAAAAGATCATAAAGCTGATTAGGGACATCATTTGTGGCCAAAGAAATTGTCCCATCAGCACAACAAAATCCGTTTGTTTCATGATAGAATCGCTTTGCTTTACAATGTCTGCAACAAGGCACATATGGCAGAGAATATGCTTCAGACGGCACAACTTGCAATAATTTTCTAAGTCCAACAGAGCGGCGATGCCCCCAACCTATTAAGTTTAAAAATGAACACAAGACAATAGGTGTAAACTTATCGAATTCTTTGAATGATTTGACTAAGGACATTACTGGAAGAGTGGCAGGAGTTGTCAATGGAATCAGAAGAACGAATAATATAATTATACTTGTTTCTTACCCCTAAAAGGTGGCGGTATACTTGTTTCAAAACTTGACTCTCCCCGAACAACGCATGGAGCCTATTTGAATAGGATGTTCCCAAATTTCAATGAAAAAGAATATAGTATTGTTTGAATAAGAAAGATAGAAAAATAATTTTAGGAAAACTTGTTGAATCAAAAGCTGATTAGAGACGGTTGTTTCATCTATGTATGTGTTTCCTGATTTACGTGTCAGGAAATCCATAGAATCACTCGGACAACAGAATGGTTCGTTACGTTGTTTAATGATGAAGTTGCCTCTTGATCAACCACACAGACATTAACACCCGGAGGAACAGATACTTCATGAGACGAAGCCAATTCATTGATGTCAACACCAGCGCGAAAAATTCGTTGTCTCTTCGACACTTTTGGTAGAACAGTGAAGTCCTGAATGATGTTTATATGTTGGACATCATCATTTGAAGGTTCATCAATTGACGTAGTCATTTGATCACCCTCAAACGAAGTTGAATCCTTTAATTGGATGGAATTGCTTCTAGATGCTTTTTTTCTAGCATTTCTTTCTCTCTGTTTTCTACGGAGTTCTTCCTTTTTCTCTTCTGGTAAATCTTTATACGGGATTTTTGCTGGTTGTTTTCCATGATCTTCAAAAAATTGTTTCCAAACTTAATTTTTACAAAATTAATATTACTATTTAAAAATAAATGTTACACAACTCATTAACACAATCTTACCATTTCTCATTATGTTAATGAAGTAAACAATTCTTCGAAATGTTGGATACTGTTTCACACAACCAAGACTAAATGAATAATTAACAAATGTTTAATGCAAAATGCACACCTCCATAAAATAAAATTCATAAAATAAAATATTTATTATATATATAATATATAAAAATGCACTTACAGGTCTTGAAATGAACAATTGAGTGTCTTTTATATATTTAGATCTGTTGATAAGGAGGATAATTCCTGTCAAGACACAAAAAATATTGTAAGTTTTGATTGCATTGTATACACATACATATACAAACACAAAAAAATTGTTCAAATATGTTTTTTGCAAATTGTTCAAATATACACACACATATACAAGGCTAGGATACTCCGTATTTTAGTGTATTTTTTTAATTTAAGGATTATTAAATTAAATATTAGTTCTCTTGTTTTAAATTTATTGCGTTTATCATTGGTTGAAATTTAATTGTTAAGTTGTGAAATTTATTTTAATGTGCTTTCTTGATATTAATTATTATTTTTTTAATTGAAGTCTAGCAAATATTTAGGGGTGATGATAGTTAAGTAGAGTATGATAATTACATGCTTACATAGATTAGAAGATACAAACATTAGTTCAAAATATAACATAGTCCAACACATAGTTATAACATCGATAGTTTTAGCAACAAACCCAACAAAAGCATCAATTCAAATCTAGCAAATATTTATTTCGTGCTTATGAAATTAATAAATAATCATTAATTAATGTTATCTTATAAAGTCAACTAAAATCATATGTAACAGAGATGATATAATTTGATGGTAATTAATTTGTAAGCCTTGGTTACAATCTGATTAGTGAAAGAAATAGGCTTAAATGACCCAGTCGTGACCCAACGGAAATATAAGACCAAATCAGCCCATGACCCGTAACCCAACATTAGAAATAGGCTTAAATGACAAACTAATTACAATTGATGCCACTACTATATAAACTACATAACCTAACGCTAATTTGACTACTTCTCTTCAAATCTTCCCTATCACTGCTGCTCACCTAACACTCTCTATTTCTTTTTCTCACTTTTCTTCTTCTCCTCTCAAATTGGGGCTTCTATGAAAACATTAAGTGATTTAATCAACATATGAATCTATTTAAATTATTAATAAAATATTTTTTTATCTTATGAAAAGTTATAATTAAATTATATCAAATAGATTAATTGATTTATGTAAATTATATATATAATATGTTAATTTTAAATTTATACAGTACATTATTAAGTATTAAATAATTTAATCATATAATTATGATATAAGTTTTCTTTAATCATATAATAATGATATAAGTTTTCACCATCAACAACTATAGGAAAAAAGATTTACATATAAGAAACATAGAATCAATATAATCAATAATAAGAAGTTCATATATTTTTAAATATGATATATGAATAAATAGAACTATTATTGTTAAACTTAGACGGAAAACAAGCTGTAAAAATTTACAATTTATTTTTTAATTTTTTTATTATAATTATTTTAGCAATTGGCATATAGAGTAACACTTTTCTTAAGAAAAAAAAAAACTTAAAAACATTTATAACACTATCTATTTGTCACACATTAGTCCAAATCCTCACTATTCAATTTCAAACCCAAGGCCTAAGACAGCCCAGTCATTCCCACATGTGCAGCCCGTATGCGTGTGAAGGCCCGGCCCTTGTGCCGAAAGATAGCCCAGCCCCTTGGCTTAAAACGCCGTCGTTCGGCTTAAGGGTCATAAAAACCCTATCTCTTTCTTATCCTCCCCGAAGCGCCGCACTCCCATCCCTCCTCACTTTACCTTCTAAGCTCTCAGCCCCTCTCTCGATCTACACTCTCAGTCCCTCTCTCTTCTGCACTCTCAGTCCCTCTCTCGATCTACATGTTTCCGCCATCACCTCTTCCACCAGCCACTATGCAGCCGCTGTTTGACCCACTATCGACGTCGGTCTCACTCTCTCGTCCCTCAGCCCCACTCTCTGCCGCACATAACCTAACCGCTGCCTGCCAGTGCTACCACGCACAAATCCTCAACCTCACCTTACTCTCTCCGTCTTCGATTCCTCACGGTAATATGTTTTTGTGTTTTTAACATTACATTAAAATCTCAAATGTGGTAGATGGTATGATGCATTAGTTTTATTAGGGTTTTTGAATTCGAAGAGCTCGTGTTTAGATCTGACCATTTTTTTTTTCTTTCATTTTCCTATAGATCTGTAGATCTTTAGAATGGAGTTAATGTATTTTTTTTATCATATATTTTTTTTCTCTCGTAATTTTTTTCTTCGTACACATCCGAGTCGTTGTAATATTTTTTGAAGTTGGTTTATTTGTGGTTTCCTTTTCTCTAAACAGATCTTCATATATTCGAAGAACTCGTGTTTAGATCTGACCATTTTTTTTTCTTTCATTTTCCTATAGATCTGTAGATCTTTAGAATAGAGTTAATGTTATTTTGTCATCATATATTTTTTTCTCTCTCAATTTTTTTCTTCGTACACATCCGAGTCGTTACAATTTATTTGTGGTTTCTTTCTCTATAGATTTGAACAGGTCTTCATATAGTTGAAGACATGGTATCTAGATCTGAGTGGTTTGAATTTTTTTTTACTTTCTTGTTGATCAGCTCGTGTTCAGATCTGAGTATTTTTTTTCTTTCGTTTTCCTACAGATCTGTAGATCTTTAGAATGGAGTTAATGAATTTCTAAAATGGTAAATTTCTAGATCTGTTATGAATTTTTAGATCTGTTATGAATTTCTGTTATGAATTCGAAGAGCTCGTGTTTAGATCTTTAGAATGGTAAATTTCTAGATCTGTTATGAATTTCTGCTATGAATTTGTTTTACTTTTATTCTATTCTTCCCTTTTTTTCTTTTTTCTTTTTTGTTTGCTGCATCTTTTTTTTTTCCTATAAATCTCAACAAATGTTTAACATGAAATCATCTTTAAAATCTCAAATAATTTTTTAAACTGCAACCAACGGGTCTGAAAACATCAAAGCCATAAATGTTTAACAATTCTGTTAACATAGGGTCAGAAAATGTTAAACAATTCTGTTAACATCATAAATGTTAAACAATTCTGTTAACAATTCTGAAAACATCAAAGCCATAAATGTTAAACAATTCTGTTAACATACAATTTTATTTGGGTCTGTACTCTAAATGTTTTGTAACATGTATGTGTATTTACTATTTGATGAACGCATATAAATAACACCATACATAAATAACACCATACACTTACAAAGATAAGAACCAGAAACCAGTTCTGAAAGCCCTTAACCAACAAGACCTGAAAACAAACCACCAAAAATAACCCACAGAAAATATTAAGCACTGCAGTAACCAAGGAATGAGCAAAAAAAAAGGACCATCAGAAAAGACTACACTAAACAACCATGCACTCACAATGATCAAATACCAGAACCAAAAACCAGTTCTGAAAGCCCTTAACCAACAAGACCTGAAAACGAACCACCAAAAATAACCCACAGAAAATATTAAGCACTGCAGTAACCAAGGAATGAGCAAAAAAAAAAAAAAGATCATCAGAAAAGACCACACTAAACAACCATGCACTCACAATGGTCAAACACCAGAACTAAAAACCAGTTCTGAAAGCCCTTAACCAACAAGACCTGAAAACAAATCACCAAAAATAACCCACAGAAAATATTAAGCACTGCAGTAACCAAGGAATGAGCAAAAAAAAAAAGGACCATCAGAAAAGACCACACTAAACAACCATGCACTCACAATGATCAAACACCAGAAAGTTCCAGCTTTGAAATCCCCAGCCAAAAACACCTTAGAAGAACTCTGAAAGCAGCTGAAAAGAAATCACCAGCAGCAGCAAACATTATAAACCAGTAAAAGGTAAAAATGGAAGAGAAGAGATGACATGAGAAGTAAAAAATACAAAGAACGTCTTCCAGAAAACCACATGGAAGGAAATAAAGTTGCACACAAAGTTGTGATAAGCCTAAAGATGAATACACCGAGATGAACACAACACAGTTTTAAAGTGCATTGTCCCTTCTCCTCCCAGGTGACCCATTACTCGTTAGACTGCAAAACCAATAAAAAACTGCAAAACCTATCACTGACCAGACTGCAAAACTAAATCTGGAAGAACTCCCAAACCAAATATGGAAAAAATCAGTGAAATAATAAATGCATATGGCTTTTATTGTTCAGTAACACTGCACGGTTTTTTCTTCATAGGTTTTTTTAGCCACTCTGTATGAATGGGCAGAAGAGCATGTGTTTTTTTTTTTTTGTTTAGTAACGTGCACAGTTTCTTTTTGCCACTTAGATGTATCTTATTTTACTGACATGTATCTTATTTTACTCTGTAGGAAAGTGCAGGACTATGAATGGGTAGAAGAGATAGTGTTTCTGTTTTTGTGATATTTTATCTGTTTTTAAGATTTGGATTGATTGTTTTCACAATTATTTTTAATTTTTCTGTTTGTTTTTTTTATTTCTTTGTTGAGATTTTTTCTTCTTTAAAGATGTAAACGGCACAATAGCTGTGCCTATACGCATGCACAACCTGCAGAAGAGAACACAGAGAAAAAGCATAAAAAAGGTAAAAACCAGTAATTTAATGTTTCTGTTTTGTATTTTTTACATTTTGATTGATTTTTTTCACAATATTTTTAATGTTTTTATTTTTTATTTTTTCTTTGTTGTGATTTTTTCTTCTTTAAAGATGCAAACGGCACAATAGTTGTGCCTATACGCATGCACAACCTGCAGAAACAACCTGCAGAACAGAGCATAGAGAAAAAGCATGAAAATAGTATGACAATACAAAAGCATACAAACCTGTAGAAACCAGTCATTTCCTTTCCTATAATTAAAATGACAGCGCATAACAGTGTCAGTGTATAAGAAATTATAATAACAGATGCCTAGCACGGATTTAAACGGCACAACCTAGACAGCCTGAGAAGAGAAAAAGCATAAAAGACAAGCAACGTAAAAACACGAAAGATAGCATGCACAACCTGCAGAAACAACCTGCAGAACAGAGCATAGAGAAAAAGCATGAAAATGATATGCTGAGACAAAAGCATTACACCTGTAGAAACCAGTAATTTCCTTTCCTATAATTAAAATGACAGTGCATTGTCAGTGTATAACAGATGCCTAGCACGGATTTAAACGGCACAACCTAGACAACCTGATAAGAGAAAAAGCATAAAAGACAAGCAACGTAAAAACACGAAAGACACAATGGCAGAAAGACACAACAATACACGGGCTATACACGGAACAACGAAACACTGTTCATTACTGTTCATTTGTGATAGCCTCTTATATAATAGAAAGATATATTTGGAAAATACTATAGGCCTCGTTTGGTTACACAGATAATATAAGATGAAATGAAAAATCTGTGAATAGTAGTGAGATAATTATTTGTGAATAGTAGTGATCAAATAATTTGAGTTAAGATTTTTATGGAGTTTTGAGAAAAGAGAGAAAAAGTTGAATAAAAAATTATAAAGTTAAAAGAAGGTTAGAATATAAATTTTTAATATTATTTTTGTATTTAGATTTGAAAACTTTAAATTATTTTTTGGGTTTTGTTTGGAAATTTAGGAAAGTTATAATGATTAGATGAAAAAGTTAAAATTTTAAAAATTTGAAATTGAAAAATGTTTGTATTTAAATAGTGTTTGAATGCTGAGATGAGATGAGATACTATGATTTAAAAGGTTTGTAAAACCAAACCAGATCACCTAATGGATTTTTAAAGATTTTTGTATTTATGTTCCTAACTAGCTATATATTACGCTCATTAGGCTTCGTTTGGATCCCCAACTCATCTCAACTCATCATTATACTTTTTTTTCAAATTCCAATATAAAATATAATAAATAATTTAATTTTTTCATATCCCAAAATAACTTTAATATTAAAAAATAATATTCTAATAATATTTTTGTTGAAAATTAAACTTGCCAAAAGAGGAAGCTTGGAGAAGTTTTGTGTTTACATCATAGATAAGACACCAACCTCAATAATCAACAAAAACGGTAACCACTTGTTAGATTTTTTTTGTGTGAGGTCATTGCATATGTCATTGAGTTCCAGATTGTGTCTATAAATAGATGGAATTATAATGAACAAATGTATGCTTGTGGAGAAGAAGAGAATAGAAAGAAATAGTTTATTTCTTTGAGATAATATTACAAGTGTTTTGCTCTTGTTTTTCTTTCTTGGGTATGATCATTCTCTGAGGTGCACAACAAGTGACCTCTAATCCACACATTCCAACAGTGGTATCAGAGCTTCTAGGGAGTCTGAAAATATTTTTTTTTTTTTAAAAACAGAGCATAGGTCCGAAAGTTCGTCCCAGATAAAGTTGATCCAAATCAATTTTTGAAGCAACCAGGATCTTCCTCTCGACAAGAGGAATACGCTGCCGCAAGCCACATCAAAATCGGAGCGTACACGCGCCGTCTGAAGTTGGAGAGTGAAGCCCACTCTCAGCACGCGCCACCACGCGCCCAGAGGAAGAAGAAGCGGTTCAACCCGGTTCAGCCCAGTTTCGGTTTTTTCGGCCGGTTCACCCATTTCCGACCATTTTTCAGACCGGTTCAAACCGGTTCCCTACTATTTGGACCATTCCGGATCCATCTAAGGTATTAAATCTTGCAAATTTTGACTCGAAGTACAAGTTTTAATACAAAAAGTCTCTATGGCCACCGGAAATACACAAACCACAATTCCAAAGCTCACCAAAGACAACTACAAAAATTGGTGCGTACAAATGAGAGCTCTTCTAGGTGCTCAAGATGTTTTTGACATGGTAGAAGATGGATATGAAGAATCCACTTCCAAAGAAACCGAGGCAACCATGACGGACGCCCGACGTATAATCCTCAAATCAGACAGAAAGAAGGATTGTAAAGCCAAATCCATACTATATCAAGGTCTGGATGAAGCCATGTTCGAGATTATAGCATCATCAAAGACGTCTAAAGAACTGTGGGAAACCCTACACAAGACGTACAGAGGAGCAGACAAAGTAAAGAGGATTCAACTTCAAACACTACGAGGTGAGTTTGAAGCTTTGCAAATGAAATCTTCTGAATCCATTTCTGACTATTATACATGAGTTATAATAGTTTCAAACCAACTCAAAAGAAATGGAGAAATTCTCATAGACACGAGAATTTCTGAGAAAATTTTATGATCACTAGATTCAAAATTTGATTATATTGTTGTGGCCTTGGAAGAGACCAAAGATCTTGAGACTTTGTCCGTGGAAGAGCTAGTGGGCTCGTTACAATCCCATGAACAAAGAATTGCTAGAAGAAGTGGTGATAGAGCACAAGAGCAGGCTCTACAATCAATGATGTCCCTCACAGAAGAAAGGCACGAGCAAGGGGGGACATCACAACGAGGAAGAGGACGAGGCCAAAGCTATCGTGGAAGAGTTTCTCGAAATTCAGAACAAGGTGGCAGAGGCGGTCGAGGAAGGCAGACCAATGTCCCAAGAGGAAGAGGACGTGGAAGAAGAGGCGGATTCAACAACCATCCAAACGTTGACAAAAGTAATGTGGAATGCTATAATTGCCACAAGTATGGCCACTACAACAATGAGTGCTGGAGGGCACCAACAAATGAAGTTAGCAAGCAAGCTAACTATGCTGAGAATGAGCATGCAGAAGAAAACTCAATAAGTTTGATGGCACAACAATCAACTGAACATGATGTAGATGTTTGGTATCTGGACTCTGGAGCTAGCAACCACATGACTAGCAGAAAAAATCTTTTCATTGAGATCAATGAGAAGACTTATGGAGATATCTCGCTTGGCGATCTTTCCAAAGTTCCAGTTCGAGGAAAAGGTGATATAATGATCAAGCGAAAGAATGGAGATCATTCCTTTATCACCAATGTCTATTATGTTCCAGACATGAAGACAAATATTTGGAGTCTAGGACAACTCCTAGAGAAAGGCTTCCAAATTAGCCTAAAGGATATGCAGCTGACCCTTCTTGATGATCAAGGAAAGCTAGTGACTCAAGTGAAGATGTCGAAGAGCAGGATGTTTCCACTAACTGTTCAACATGACGGGCCAAGATGTCTGAGTGCTGTTATCAACAACAAAAACTGGTTATGGCATCTCAGGTTAGGACATCTCAACTTTGAAAGTTTAAAGCAATTGGGAAGCAAGAAGATGGTGAAAGGCTTGCCCAACATACAACATCCCAATGAGGTATGTGAAAACTGTGTTCTTAGCAAGCAACACAGAAACAGCTTTGGAAAGGAAGCTGATTGGTGAGCAACCAAGCTGCTCAAGTTAGTACACACCAATGTGTGTGGTCCGTTGAATCCAATTTCAAATGGACAAAACAGGTACTTCCTCACGTTTACTGAAGACTACAGCAGAAAAACGTGGGTGTACTTTCTGAAGTAAAAATCAGAAGTATTTGAAGTATTCAAAGTGTTCAAAGCTTTTGTGAAGAAACAAAGTGGCTATCGCATCAAGGTTTTACGATCTGATCAAGGTGGTGAATATACCTCAAGTGTGTTTGAAGAATTCCTTAAGCAAAAATGAATTAAGCATCAATTCACACCAGCCTACACTCCACAACTAAATGGTGTAGCTGAAAGGAAGAACCGCACAATTCTGAAATTGGCTAGAAGTATGTTGAAGGATAAGAATATGCCCAAGAGTTTTTGTGCTGAAGCGGTTTCGTGTGCAGTTTATCTGCTAAACAGGTGTCCAACCAAGAATTTAAAGACGAAGACACCACAAGAAGCATGGAGCACTCACAAGCCAAGTGTGAGTCATCTTAAAATTTTTGGAAGTACTGCTTACGCCAAGGTGCCAGAAGCAAGAAGGACCAAACTCGACGACAAAGAAGAGAAGTGTATCCTTGTTGGATACGGTGAAGCCATTATGGGATACAAATTACATAATCCTATCACCGGTAAGATATTTTATAGTAGGGATGTCATCTTTGAAGAAAATGAATCCCGGAACTGGGATCAGACAAATGATTCCAGAAGTACGGAATTGATTGAAGAAGAAAAAAAATCAGAACAACAATCATCTCCACGTGGTTTCCCCTCACCACAAAGAAGTGAAGTTCAAGCATCAACTTCACAAGAACTATCGGACATGAGGCCTCGAGGAGTTCGAAGCCTGAGCGATCTGTATGAAAATACAGAATCGATGGATGATGATGTCAATCTATTTTGTCTGCTGATGTCCAGTGATCCAATTAGCTTTGAGGAAGCTAACAAAGAAGACAAATGGCGAGGTGCGATGGATGAAGAAATCAAATCCATTGAGAAGAACAAGACATGGGAGTTGACTAAACTCCCAAAAGGTCAAAAAACCATTAGAGTAAAATGGGTCTACAAGACCAAGAAGAATGCACAAGGTGAAGTCCAAAGATACAAGGCCAGGCTTGTAGCAAAAGGATACAAGCAGCATGAAGGAATTGACTATGGGGAGGTATTTGCCCCAGTAGCCAGAATGGAGACCATAAGGTTGCTGATTTCAATGGCTGCACAGAAGAAATGGAAAATCTATCAATTAGATGTGAAATCAGCATTTTTGAATGGATTTCTTGAAGAAGAAATCTATGTCCAACAGCCACCTGGATTCTTAGAAAAAGGCCGAGAAGATATGGTCTACAGACTGAAAAAGGCTCTATATGGACTGAAACAAGCTCCTCGTGCATGGAACATGAGGATTGAAAATTATTTCAAAGAAAAGGGATTTGAGAAGTGTCCATATGAGCATGCACTGAACCTGAAAAAGGAAGCTAATGGAAGCTTCTTGTATGTATGTTTGTATGTTGACGACCTGATCTTCACCGGAAATAATCCAGGTATGTTTGATTCTTTCAAACAAAATATGATTCAAGAATTTGAGATGACAGATATAGGGCTTATGGCTCATTTTCTGGGCATTGAAATCGTGCAAAGTGACAAAGGCATATTTATCTCTCAAAACAACTATGCTAAAGCGATCCTCAAAAGATTTAGTATGGAGAATTGCAATCCAGTTACAACTCCTATTGAAATAGGACTCGAGTTGATGAAGAATAAAGAAGGAGATGTTGATCCAACCTATTTTAAAAGTCTGGTTGGAAGTCTAAGATATCTTACGTGCACCAGGCCAGATATACTCTATGGAGTTGGACTAGTCAGCAGGTACATGGAGACTCCTGACCAGTCTCAGTTAAATGCAGCAAAGAGGATACTCCGTTATATCAAGGGCACTATCAATGATGGTATGTTTTATACATCAGATAAAGATTCCAGACTCATAGGCTATTCAGATAGCGATTGGGGAAGAGACCTAGATGAAAGAAAGAGTACAACTGGATTTACATTCTTCTTAGGAGATACAGCTTTTACATGGTCTTCAAAGAAACAAGCCATTGTAACACTATCATCGTGTGAAGCCGAGTACGTTGCTGCGAACTCAGCTGTATGCCAGGGCATATGGTTAAGAAATGTGTTGAAATACTTAGGATTTCCACAAGAAGAACCCACAGAAATCTACATTGATAATCGTTCAGCGATTGCACTATCCAAGAATCCAGTATTTCATGAACGAAGCAAGCACATTGATACAATGTATCATTTTATCAGAGAGCATATAAAGAATAAAGAAGTAGATCTAATCTCTTGCAGGACATATGATCAACTTGCTGACATATTCACAAAGCCTTTGAAACATGATGTGTTTATAAGTCTAAAGGCCATGCTAGGAATGAAGAAATTTGGAGAGTCAAGTTTAAGGGGGGATGTTGAAAATTAAACTTGCCAAAAGAGGAAGCTTGGAGAAGCTTGGAGAAGTTTTGTGTTTACATCATAGATAAGACACCAACCTCAATAATCAACAAAAACGGTAACCACTTGTTAGATTTTTTTTGTGTGAGGTCATTGCATATGTCATTGAGTTCCAGATTGTGTCTATAAATAGATGGAATTATAATGAACAAATGTATGCTTGTGGAGAAGAAGAGAATAGAAAGAAATAGTTGATTTCTTTGAGATAATATTACAAGTGTTTTGCTCTTGTTTTTCTTTCTTGGGTATGATCATTCTCTGAGGTGCACAACCAGTGACCTCTAATCCACACATTCCAACAATTTTATCATCTCAACTCAACTCAACTCACTTCAACATCCTAATTTTTACAGGAATAACAATTTCTTGGCATCAAAATTAGGTCCAACCAAATTATGAAAAAACTATTCCAAATGAATATGTAGCTATTATGTTCTAAGATCCTATTTCGTAAACAATATAAACTCAGTACTGGAACTAGCTAGTTAGATGTATTTTTCTATCAATCATCGGATATATATAAAGTTCAGTATTATAGTTGACCAGTGGTGGATGTAACTTGCAATGTGCAAAGAATACTATTATTGTACTGCAGTACTGCCAAATTCCAAATTTTCAATATTAACCAACCAGAGAAAAAAATGAAAAAAGTAAGGAAAAAAATGAACAGAATTATTAAGCTCTAAGTAGCTGTTTGGAGTTCTTCTTGATCGGGAGCAGGAGCAGTCCAATAATTCTTCACCGCAACTAAAAGCTTCCCCCTCTGATGAGGCCCATCTTCATGGTCAACAATTACACTGTCCCATTCCAATCTATCGATAACATTCTTGATCTTTATCACAACATCAACATCATCCCTGAATATTACACTTCCTTCTGGTCTCAAAATTCTATCCATTTCCAGTAGAATGTCTTCCATTTCACATCTACGTACAACGCAAAAATGCAAGTTAAAACGTACGTTTTACAGTTTTCTAACTAGTAAACATAATAATATTCTTCCCTTTCAATACAAAGAAATTACCTGTCTTTGTACAGACTAAAGACGGAATCAGCGTGAATGAGGTCATAAGTTCTTGGATAAGTAGACATGGCTTCACACCTGCAGCCCAAAAGTTAATTAGCTATGTACTCAAGATAGCTAGCTTGTAAAATTAATCAATGAAAAAAAATTACAGAAATTTTAAGTGCATGTGTACCAATTCTGATATGTTCCAATCAGTCCCCTTTCGTATATTACTCCAAGTGTGTTAACCTTTGCCTCGACAGGAACCACATTCATCACCC
>QEOT01122257.1:0-24436 GCA_003123785.1 Pterocarya stenoptera | reverse complement strand
TGGTATCATATAGCAGATAAAATCCTGAGTTTAAAAATGGTTTGATCACTCTGTACTCTATCTTATTTAATTAAATAATCTATAAGTTGGGTCCACTCATTAAGGGAAATTTTAGTAAACACGTGAAGTAGAGTGCTAAGAATATAATACAAATAATTAAATCTATTTTTTTCTATGAGATACTTAAACTTTTGGAAGAAATTGTGAAATAGTAATTTCAAGTTGATCACTCACTCTATTTGGGGATTTTTCTGAAAGTCATAAGGCGGAAAAATTTAGGGCACTACATGCACGTGGTTTTGCTTGGTTTCACACTTTTCATTCAAACCCACAAATTAATGAGGACCCCCATGTGAGAGAGCGCGCGCGCGCACACACATATATATATATATATATATATATATATGTATGAAAGGGCACTCTCCCAAAACCTTCAGTACCACCTGCCTTTACCTTCAACGACAACATGTACATTACCCTCCAAATTTTGTTGCTTCCTTTTTGTTCATCTTTTGAATGGAGGAACAACATTAACCGACCCACCGACTGAGAAGCCACTCTCAAATACTCAACCACCAAGGCCAGCCATCCCAAGTTGTCTGTCCTACTCCTGCCACTGGCCCATTGCTATGATGTCCGATTAAGAAATATAATGATATACCTATAACTTTTTTATAATTATTTTATAACTTATTTTTCAGTGTAATTATATATGCTAGTTTATTAAAAGTAGTTTCGATTTTGTATATATAACTACCCTTTATTTCAAATATATGGTTTTCCTTAAAAGAATATATAGGATTTTGATCATATAGACTATATATAATTGGTATTACTTATTTGTTTTCCCTTTTTCTTGCCTGGATGGTTTTGAAAATTACCCAAAGAGCCAACACCCAATGAGAAAGCATTACCACTTGCAAAGTCTGATCAATAGTTACTAGCCTTAGGTTCTTATAAAGAGATGTGCTGTTACAGGAATATACATAAATATATATATATATATATATTGGCATTATGTAGGGTATATTAGCATGATAAGGTTGACTTAATACAGGATAAATTAATGCTCGGTTGAAATGGATTAGAAGAAAGAATAAGAATAAGATGATATCCAATTAGCTATCTCCATACTCCATTTTTGCACCAATTTCAAGTGTAGGAGTCTAGCTAATCCAGGAAGGTATCTGCCTTTTTAGTTGTGGGAAAATGTAAAAGATATAGGCTTCATTTCTTATCATTTAAAAGGGTTTCATTTACTTCATGATTTCAACTTCGAATGCAATGTATCAGATTTTTATTTTTATTTTTATTTTTTATTTTTTATTTAATTTTAAGATCTAAAGTGCGAGAGAGTCAAATTAACATATGAAATGAGTTTAGAAATTAGATTATTCTTAGAGCAGTCTCAAAATAATTAGCAATAAATACTACAAGTCATACTTCATATGTCTATATCTCGTCTACTTATGCCTTGTTCTATTATGAATTTTGCAAATAAGTAAGGTTAGGTATAAGTTCCAAAAAAATAGGTCCCTTTTTAAAAAAAAAAAAATATTTTACACTTTTTTAAGATAGAGTCTCTTTTTTTTTTTATAAAAGACTTGTGCGAAACTTATTTATTTGAGACTTATACAAATTATTTCTCTTTGCAAATACACTAAAGTAGCCTTCAAACATCGGGACAATGACTTGTTTTAATGGCTTGTTCTGCCTAACTAGAGCAGAAAATAAGAACAGAAAACTGGTTAGTTTTTGCAGAATACTTTGACATGAAACGAATATAGATCAAAACACTTTCTTTTAAAAAGTGCGTGGTCTGCCCACTGGCTGAGTACCATTTTGCTTTTAATGAGGTTTGGTCAAGCTATGTCTCAAGTCTGTGACTATCAGCTGTCTAAGCCCCTTCTACAGAACTCACTCCCTAATTGATGTAAGATGTTTTATCATCATGCCCAGCTAGATAGTTTCAATCTTTGGTTTCTATCCTCAATACCGTTTTGATGAGAACAAAATCAGAATAAGAAAGGAACAAACCCAAAATTCTTATTGAAAAGAGCAAGAAACTGCTTGGGATGCCTAGGATCACGCATATGCTTTATTGGAGGATGAGATCCGATGAGAAATTTGTGAATAGTAATAAAATAGTTTAAGTTATGATATATTATAAGATTTTGGAAAGTTGAATAAAAATATTATTAGAATATATATTTTTTTTTTAGATTTAAAAAAGTTGATTTTTTTTTTTTTTTTTTGTTGAGAAGTTTGGAAAAATTATAATGATTAGGTGAAAAAGTTAAAAATAAAAAAATAAAAAATATTAGTATTTGAGTGATGTTTAGAAATGAAATGAAATGATATAAGATGAAACATCTTATTCCAAACAGCCCCTAAGTAAAATAAAAAATTAGATTCATTTTGTAACAAAAAAATATAGAAGTGTTATAGTTATAAAGATATTATGCAAAAATAAACTCGTAAAATGACATGATTTTACGTGATATGTCCATGTCAGCTTGTGAATTTATATTTGTGAAATTATATTATAAATAAAACATTATTAAAAAAAGAATAATTCTACATAGAAGTTATTGTAGCGGTGCACTCGTTGCACTCACTACGTGGCTGCCGTTAGATCTCTTTTTTTTTTCATCTTCTCTGTGTGTGGTCTAAATAATACCACATCATGTGTGTAAAATGACTTCTCCAAACAGTGACTTCTATCTATATTTATTCTTAAAAAAAATAAGGAGGTAATGCATCGGCAGAAACGGATGGAAAGATGAAGTCATAACCCGTGCTTTTCTTCTCTTTTTTCTCTTTTCCCCTCTAGTTGAAGTCATGAACAGAGTACCAACTACCAAGTGGCAACAGAATAAGCAACTCCCTTCAAAGAAGCAGCGCTAAGCATGACATGTAATTGTCATTTTGTCAGTGCACAGTCAACACCTCCACCTTTCTGGCCTGAAGAGATTAATTTTCCCATAAAATAAAAAATCTGGAAAGTAAGGATTGGATTTGGGATCAGACCCCACAACACCATCCTGTAATTTAGCCCTTTCAAAACATTAAAAATAAAAATAAAAAACAAAAGCCGTTCTTCTTGGTGCAGCCAACAGATAAACTTGCTTGTGATCTGGTGCACCTCAAATGGAGGAAATTTAAGAGTAATAACTTCATAGTGGCAGTTCCACTACTCTCTTATGTTTTTCTTTTTCTGTTCTTTTCTGGGCAACTAGTTCCACTACTCTCATACTTGGGTTGGATAGTAATTTGAAATGAGATAAGTTGAGATGAAAGTTGAATAAAATATTGTTATAATATTATTTTTTAATATTATTATTGTTTTGAGATTTTAAAAAAATTGAATTGTTTATTATATTTTGTATAGAAATTTGAAAAAATTGTAATGATGAGGTCAAATGAAATATTTTCACTATTCAAACGGGCCAGTACTATTCTTAAACTTTTTCGAATTTCAGAAAAAAAGAAAAAGAAAAAAAAGATTTGAGTTTCATGTAAAACCAGACAACATAGATTGGTATACTAGTTCTTGTAGCAGGAGATGGGAAAAAAAGGTTGCATCTTTAATCAAAATTTGATGCTCAGATTGACAGAATGGCACTACCTTTTCTGCGAACTCTACCTGGATACCTCTTTTTTGTCTCTGTTTCTTGGTGGCAAGTAGCTCTAATGGATGTCAAAACAGAACATCATGCTAGCCCTACTTCTTGAAAGGATCTGGCTGTTCTTATGACATTTGAGCACCCAAATGTTTTTTTTTTCATTTTTGTTTTCTATCAAAATTTGTAATTAATTAATACCCATTTCGACTTCAGTTAAGTCACAAAAATACGCTGAAATATCCACTAAATGAATTAAATGTGCAAAAAAAAAAAAAAAAAAAACCACTTTGTCATTTATTTCAGATTTAATGAACGTGACTGAGAGTTTCCATATATTTTCACTAGGCCTGCCTCAGCCAGATACCTCAAAAGTCACAAACCAAACAAAACAAAATTGCATTCTCGGCAAAAACTAGAAACTCTGCTTTTTCTCGTGATCAGATCACCCTTTCCAGATTTCCCAGATATTTAGAAAATCAGATGCACCCTTCAAGGCTTTTATCACAGTCATTAATTTCTGCTGGTTTTTGCAGATCTATGAGAAAAGCTTGAAACAGTCTTGGGCTGAAAGTAAAAAAAAAATATTTGGAACAGTTGGTAAGAGGTGGAAGTTACTTTTCTATTATAAAAAAAAGTACAGGTTGATCAACTTCTTTTGAAAATGACTCTGTAATATATTCAGCAAAAATTAATGGTGGAACAGTTCCCTTGAACCGCTTGGAAACTGAAACAGAACCTATCAACAAGAACGTCGATTTCTTGATCTTCTGCAGAATTCTATAATCACGCAAAAAGAAAAGAAAAAAGGAGCAAATTAGGACAGTAAATATTGCTTACAAAAGAAGCAAATCGGAAAACAAATATGCGGTTCCTTCCTCCATTAATGGATGCTCCAAATCAGTTGTTAGAGAAAACAGAACAGAATTCCGGTAAAAGAAATACAGTTCGAACATGGAAGAAGAATAATGTTCTATAGATATAGAGTTATCACAATTCAAACAACCCAATTTGAATAACAATAACTTGGACATAATACTAGATCCAAGGTCACCAAAAGACCAAAAAATTTTACCTTGGGATCAACCTATTTCTGCTGCAAGATTCATTGCTAGCTGAAGAAGTTCATTGCCTAGTGGGGGTTCACGAATTCTGCATCAGACAACGCAGAGAGCTCGATTTGGCTAAACTCGTCATCATCCATTGGAGCTGGAAGATTAAGATCTATGAAAGCTTGACCAAGCTTGGTTGAACTTCTAACAGAAGCTGGAGGCCGTGCGGAGCCAGTTACATGGGTTCTCTTATGCCCGCCAAGAGCTTGTCCAGAAGCAAAAACTCTCAAACAAACAGGGCATTCGTGAATCTTTTTCTCTGTCATAGACGGAGTACCCGCATTTTTTTGCTCCAACTTGAGCTCGTAAATTGGAGCAGAATTAAGCTTGATCTTCTTGTGGCTCGCTCTGTGTCCACCCAGAGCTTGATAGGAACGAAAGGTTTTCTTGCATGTCTCGCACTTGTACCTGCCTCGCGTTCGTGTCTTGGACATCTTGAGCTGTTCCTCGGACTCCTCGGTCATGTCCTCCAAGGATCTCTCTGATTCATCTTCCAAGTCTTCGTCCTCGTCGTCTTGTTCTTGTTTCTTCCATTTGTCCCTTGAGAGCATCATGAGACAAAAGGCAACATCTTCCTCGGTAGTAGTGTCGGAGATCGAACTCACTGGTTCGGGCTCAGCCCATGACTCGGCCTTGTTAATCGTGAACTTGAGCTTTTTCATAGCATCGTCATCTTGTTCTTGAACTCGCTGATGATCATGATGAAGAAGATGGTACTTTTGTTCTAAATTCAGAGTCCGCTTGGATCGTCGCCGAGTCGGGTTCTTTGAAGACTCAGTCTCGCTCTCCCCATCTTGAAGAACAACAGACCCAGCATCCACAGCAAAAGAAAATTCAGGATCTACGAATCGAATGCTTCTCTTTGGGTTCTCTCTCAGCTCATAGCAGAGACCCTTTTCTTCTCCTCCTCCTTCCTCTTCACCGGAGGAAGATGACGGTGACGAAGCAGACTCGGTCTCACTGAATTGGTCGTGTGGTGGTAGTGGCGCCGGCGCTGGTGGGGGTGGTGGTGGTGGTAATGGTGATAAATCTGGTCTTGCAGGAACTGGAAGATTCAACATATGAGACCTCATGTGACCCCCCAAAGCTCTGCCATTAGAGAAGCCTCTGGAGCATAGCTTGCACTTGTGCTTCTCCATCACAATCCAAAAAGAAAACCCAGAAAGCAGAGCAGGAAACAGAGAGCTATATGCCTATTTGTCTCTCTGAGAAAAAAGCTTCTGAGCTCTCTGGCATTCTCTTTCTTTCAATGTGAAAGAGAGAGAGAGTGGAAACTAAAAAAAGGAGTAGTTGACAAGCATTCCTCCACCAAGTGATATATACAATGCTACCAAAATAATAATTACATTATTATTATTATTTGTAATACTTCCTAAAAATTAAAAAAAATGGGATTTTTCCTTTTGATTAGGGACTTATCTTTCTCATTAAAAACAGCTAAAAACAATTAATTATAAACTGAATTAATTAATTTGCCCCTATGCATGAGAGGAGAAAGAGTGACATGTAACATGCAAGCCTTGCCCGTTTGCCCGTTTCTAGTATTATTTATTTCCCACTCCATTTCTGTTTTTTTTTTTTTTTTTTTTACATATTTTCAATTTCCCCAAAATCCCCTCTCCACAAAATCCTTGAGATTGATAAAAATAAACAGAAAAAATTGCATGGAAATACGTGGGTTTTCCATTTGGAAATTTATTTCACATTTCTAAATATTAAATGTAGCATCTTATATTTAGTAATGCTAAATATATGGAATTTCATGAAGGGCATCTTGGAAAGTAGAGAAAATTTTGTTTTTTTGTTTGTTTTTTTTTTTTTTCTGATTTGGACAAGTTGGTTTTGTAGTAACCACGCAGGAGAATCAGACCCCCTAAAATGGGTAACCAACAAACCATATATTTGTCATCAAGACAGTAAGATTATTAATTTATAAAAACACAATTAATTATATTTGTTGATTTATTTACTCAATTAAAACAATAATTAGTTTATGGTTTTTTTTTCACATCTAGCATTTTTATTTTTAATTTTAATTTTTTATTTTTGAGGATGATATACATTCCTCCAATTTTGGATCTTTGGTTGAAAAGGGTGATGGGAATGAAGGGTGGGAAACCAATCTCTCCCTTTGAGAAAGGAGTTTTCTAAGGGTTTGGGTTGGATCAGTTAACGCCGTTTAGTTAGGGGCAAGGAGAGGAGACCCAGTCCTCTTCCTTCCTAGAAGCAGAGCTCCCCGAACTCTCTTTTTCCAGTTTAATTCTATTCTAAGCTTGGTGGTCCAATGGAAATTATAAAAAATAAAAAAAATTACACATAATTAGAGTTCCATCTCAACAGTTTGAGTTACACGACGTTGTAGAACCTCTGCACCTTGTCGTGACAGTTACGTGTCAACAGAATTATTATATTTTGAAAATATTATTTATGCTTATAATTTTATGCAGATAATAATCATAAGTTTTTGGCGTGTAAGTTTGAATTAATATATATATATATATTATGGACAATCACTTTTACGTATTTTTATGTATTTTACTGATATAATTAATCAAAACAGTTATTTTATATTAAAAAAATAATGCAGCCAATCACATTAATAAAGTGTGTAAAGCAGTACGTAAAATTGATTGTATATAGAATTTTTTTTATTAATTGATTTATCTTTATTTTGCTTCATATTTTTTTGTCTTTTTTTTTGAAAAAATTAAGTGAATTGGACAAAATCTATATGATTAACTTTAAAAATAATGATTCAAATTGAACTTATAGCTTAAGAATTCTAAAAAATTCTTGATCCCTCGTACGAAACCATGTATAAAACTCTTCATGAAAAGTTGAACGGGAAGGTTCCTATCTTCTTCTACAAACGACATTGCCGTTGGCATTTTGTTGGGCTTTATAGATAAGAGTTAAGTAAAAAGCATGAACATTTTTTTTTTCTTTCTTCTTTTTTCTCTTTACTGGTTTTTTTGCTGTATGTACTTGGTTAGTATGAAAATAGATACCTAAATGTAGGTGTCCCAAATTCTCCTATCCAAGCTTTACAACTACCCTACTTGAGCGTATGACATTTAAATTTTTAAATAAAAAACTTAAAAAAAAAAATCAAGTTCTAGTGGGGATGAAGGAATTCTTAGAAATTATTATACATATCATGTTCTTGGATGCATCATGCATCCATTCTATTACTCTTACAGTTAATATTAAAAGAAAAATATTTATTTATGATCAGTTATATTCTACAAAAATGATCAATTCCGATAAAAATAAATTTATTTTTATCACAAATAATCATTCTCATCGTAAATATTTATATATATATTAATATATGTGGACAAATATCTAGACAAGTTGGGAGTTTGTGGTTTTTAATGAGGTTCATGTAGGTGAGGTCAAAAGTTTCTTGGTGGTTGATAGATCATTTTGGTTTTACATGATAGTTTGAGGTGTAAATTATTTGATTTTTTTTGTTTGTTTCTTTTGTGTATAGTACTTGTTTTAATTGGTTCGGTTGAGCTTTACGCTATTGTATTTATACGTATAACCACCCAAACGAGAATGACGGAACGATAGTACTACTTCCCATTTGATTTGATTTTTTATTTTATTTTATAAGAAATACAAGATCTATAAAGTAATTAATGCTCTATGTACATATTATATAAGTTTAGCTTTTACAAACCCGATGAATCACCAATTAAAAGTTAAATATGTTTCAAAAAAATTAAAAATTAAATAAAAAAATGAGTCAACTAATATTTATTACATTGATGACGTGTAACCGATAGCTTGAAATTTGCAAGAAATTTATAATAAAATTTATAGCAGATTTATCATTTTTTTAAAGAAAAAAAAATCCCCTATCTATTCTTTTGATTATCATGATTCTCTGTCTTGTCATCTTAACAATATTAAATTACTTCAATTAACAATGATTTTCTTTCAAAAAATTCTTCTCATCAATTACTATTCATTATTACACATTCAGTATATCTTATAAAAAATACTTCCACACTCTATAAAAAAAAAAAAAAAAACTATAAATATGGAGTGTTGAAGTGAATAGTATTGATACATAGAATTACGTTGGGTTTGGATTCACAATTCAAATGAGATGAGATACTAATACATAGAATTATGTTGGGTTTAGATTCACAATTCAGATGAAATGAGATAATATGTTTTAAATAGTAATTCAATAAAATATTGTTAAAATATATTTTTTAGTATTATTTTTATTCTAGGATTTGAAAAAGTTGAATTGTTTATTATACTTTTGTATGAAAATTTAAAAAAATTGTAATGATTGAGATGATATAATATAAGGATTTTGCGTAAACAAACGTAACCTTTTTCTTTTATACTCTTTTCTTTTATACTTCCACTTTTTATTTATTTTTTGCTTTGCCCCTCTTCATCTTTGCATGTCCCATCAATATCCAATCCTCATTCATAGTTAACTCCCTTAATTCGGATGAAAGCATATCTGTATATGAAAGTGACTCCAAAGTTTTCCGAAATATTTTTGATTGATTTGTATTTTGTTGTACATATTATCGTATGCCCTTGCGAAGTTCCATCTCACACACACATAATTATCACCGACTTTTGGTTGGCCAAAACCAAGAATCAAACGCAAAACCTGCCCCATCATGCATTAGGTGTAGTTAATAAAGTTCAATTGCGTTCATGATTTGATTAAAATAGGGACAATTCTCGTAGGAAGTTCTAAAAATTGAGTATTGGTATATACAGTAATGGAGTAAGTAAATTTCGCATATTTATTTTTAAAAAAATGATATCCAATTTTTTTTCAATGTAAAATTCAAATTTATCTAATTTTTTTTCAAAATGAGCGTGTAAACTTGTACATCTTATAATATGGACGGTTACACAAAAGTAAACTCACAAACTGATATAGCTTGATGTAGTATGTTAGATTGTAAAGTTATTTTTATTATAAAGTAAATATAAAGGATTTCATGAAGCCAAATCAATATATGGTTTTATTTTATGTAATATTTTTATGTTTGTAACAATTATCAAATTTAAATGATAATTTTACTTGCATTATCTGCCGACCAAATCTTTTAGAAGGTACCTTAAAGCTAAAATCAATAGCTCCTGTACGTATATAAGCTGGAGAGGTGCAAGAATCTGTAAAGTTTTCCATAAAGATTCCGATTGTTTTATTAGTGAATGTTTTCGTTCTTTTTTAACTACTCCCTCTCTTTCATTACCATGAAGAAGGGAATACACATGTGAGGATTAAAAAAAAACTGTGAACTTCATCGTTCCTGATCTTCTTAATTATTACAAAGAAAGCATACCAATTATATATTGAATTACGAAAACTGATTATAAAGTCCTATTTTTTTTTTTTTTCTAAGCAAGCTTGGTCATTAAAAACAACTTACATAAATAAAGAATTACTAGTTACAGACCGCCAACTACTAATTAAATAGAAATATTACAAGCTTGATCAAAACAATGAGGGTCTTTTCCACTATAGAAATCAAGGAGACAAGGAGGTAATTTTATTAGGGGTATGCAACCAAGCACATTGTTTGTTGCGGCCCATTGTGCTAAGATATGCGCCCATCGATTTTGATATCTTTGAATTACCATGTTTGGATTCTATCTTGAAGAGCCTCTTTAATGGCTAGTTTAGCAACCATGGCTTCCCCGAAAATTGGGTTGGTGGAAGCAATCTGTCTGGTGGCAGCAAAGATCAGTTCCCCTGTGGTGGATCTGTAGATAGTAACTGTTGTTGAAGAGGAGATTTTGACTGCTATGTCATAGGAGATGGAAAAATGATCTTCTGGTGGAGGAATCCAATCGGGAGGTTTGAAATGTTGCTAAACTTTTTGTATTCCACATGAGCTTTTGCTCTTGGTAAATTTTGTTCACAGATTTTGAGAAAAGAAGAGGGTGTTGACATTGAGCTTTATGAATGACCTGATTCATTAGAAATCATATTGAATCCATAGAAATGATGGAGTAGAGTTGGAAGTTATGAGATTCTTCTGGGTCTGTGTTCAAAAATTCAAAGGGATCCAATATGACTTTTAACCATTCATTGAGAGGTTGAGATGCAAAATTGCTGATGTTCATTGGCCATGGAGAAAGTCTCCATAAAACCTGAGAATGAGGACACCTCAAGAAAAGGTGGTCAATGGATTCTTCTTCTGTTTGGCAAAGGGGGGAAAGAATATCACTATTTGAAAGGGAGAGGGGGGTCTGGAGTTTGGATCTAGTAGGGAGGATGTTGGTGAATACCTTCCAAAGAAAAAGTTTCAACCTGTCTTGTATCTTGATATGCCAGAGTTTCTTCCAATCAGATTTAGAGAATGGAGTATGGGATTGAGGAGTTTGTTGGGATAAGATGTAAGCATAAAAGGATTTCACAAAGAAATTTCCCAAATTGTGGTTGGTCTAGATTGGCTTGTCTGAGGCATAAGGGTTGCCTACTTGAGGAAGGTGAATTTTCATAATTGCATTCACAATCTCTAGAGTGAAGAGAGCATGAATAAGAATGTCATTCCACCTTCTAGGTTGTTCAAGCATTAGGGTCAAGATTGTGAGGTTTGGAACAGTTGGCATGCTTTGATCTTTTGGGGTAGGTTTAAAAGAGGAAAGGGAAGGGATCCAAGGGTCTGGCCAGACTTTTGTATTTGCACCATTCATAATTTGATAGCACAAGTTTGCAGTTATGAGAGATTCTGACTTTAGGGCACATTTCCAAAACCAAAAGTCTGGGGGTTTGGGCGAGATTTCCAAAAAGCTTGAGTTTTTCAAATACTTAGAGGAAAGAAATTGAATGTAGAGGCTAGGCTTTTTGAGGGCCAGGTTCCAACCAACTTTTGAGATGAGAGCATGATTAAAATCAGAGGTTCTCCTAATACCTAGTCCCCTTTGATACTTTGGTTGGCAATTGTCTTTCCAAGCTTTTAGAGTGTAATTGTATCTTTTGTTGGGATTAAAGCCCCACCATTTTTTTTATTATTATTTGAGAGTCAATTTTCCTGCAAACAGATATGGGGATTGTAGCAGAGGACATGAAGTAGGATGTTAATAAACCAACTACTGATTTTATGAGAGTTGTGCGACCTGCTTGGGAAAGGAGCTTAGAGCTCCAACCACTCAATCTAGTTTGGATCTTTTCAATAGTATCAGCAACCAGAGAGATCTTGGATCTATCTATTCTAAGAGGGAGACCCAAATGTTGATTAGGTTCAGAAGATGCTCTAAAGGGGAGAAGAACTTTAATCTCAGCTTTGAGGGTTGGATTGGTGTTGCCACTGAACTGGATGGTTGATTTTCTGACCAGGCTAGTTTGAGTATGGTGTGAGGCAATGGAGGATTGCCTAGGTAGATTGAGAATGGCTTTACTGAAGATGATAAGATCATCAACAAAAAGCAAGTGAGAAATTGTGGGGCCATCTCTACTGATTCTGATTCCCTCAATAAGATTGGAATTGGTATTTCTGATGATTAGTCTAGATAGGACTCCGCTTCCCAAAATGAAGAGAAAGGGGGGATAAGGGGTCGCCTTGTCTAAATCCTCTAGATGGTTTGATGACGCCATGGGGTGAACCATTTATAATGATAGAGTACGAAAATGAGAAAATGCATTCAGAAATCCAATTGATCCATTTTTGTTTGAATCCCATGCTTTTAAGAACAGAGAAAATGAAAGGCCATTCCATTGAGTCAAAAGCTTTTTCAATGTCAATTTTGATAGTCATTAGTCTAGTCTTTCCTTTCTTTTTTTTCATGAGGGAAAATATTTCTTGAGCTATGATTGTGTTTTCTTGGAAAAGACGCCCTAGGACAAAAGCTTATTGGAATGGTGAGATGAAAGAAGAGAGAATCAGTTTAAGACAATATGCTAAAATTCTTGAAATGATTTTATAGCAAACATTGGCTAAACTGGTGGGTCTGAAATGGTGGACTGAGCTTGGGGATTTGGTTTTGGGGATTAAAGCAATATGGGTGTGATTATAAAGTTTTAATTAATCAAATGATATCATTTGGTACAATATTAATATATGAAAAAAAGCTATTCGCAGTAGAATATAAGTTGCAATCGTCGTGCACTAATAAACAAGCAAAACTGAGATTGAGAGAGAGAGTGTGAGAAAAACTCCTCTGTAGAAACCTTCCTTATAAGAGTTAATTTGGAAAACCCTAGCAAAAAATTAGTGATTCCAGAACAACATTCAAAACTACTGTGAGAGTGTGTGTATCTATAGCAATATCGGATGCGAATTCGTTCCTTGCCACCACGTTGAAACTCGGAGACGAAAATGAGGGAGGAGAAGAGCTGATTTTGTTGGGCGGAGAAGAAGCTAGCTGGCTTCCAGACCGAAAATGCAAACACCCCAGGGACGATTTTCTTCTTCTTCATGGGATATCACCAGACCCAATCACTGAATGTGCTTTCTTCTGGCTTCTTGTTTTTCTCTCTCTTCTTTTTTCTTTTTTTAATACCTGACGTGGGATCCAGCCACGTCAAACATTAGTGCGCGGCGACTGTGGGTTTTCGACTGTATATAGAAGAATTATTAATTTAATATATACCATTTAGAGTTATAAATAACTGAAAAAATCAGGACATGCGCATCTATAAACCGATGACTAGTCGACTGACTAGTCATGCGAAACTGAATTAAGATTTTTATCTATGTACAAATTTTAGAATTTAGTGTAAAGAAAGATCAATAGACATATAAAATGAATTTCATTTCACATCTATATATTGTCGTCGATCCGTATGGATTTCTCAAATAGCATTAAATATTATTTATATAATTTATGACCTAGATCGACTTTATTTATCTATTTTGTGTATACTTTAAACCCTAAAGTAATTTGCAAAATCTCTTCATCCTTGTTCTTTTTTTATTTTTATTTTTATTTTTTGAATTTTCTTCATCCTTGTTCTAATTGATATAGGTATCAGGGCGGCTCTTCCATTAGGCCAGTTAGGCAATTACCTAAGGTCCCTAATGGAAGAAGGCCCCTAAAAAATATATATAAAGTAATTTAAAAAATATATATATATACCAAATAAAAAATTTTAATTAATTCAATGAGAATGAGAATATAAACAAGATCAAATAGATATTATATCATTATTAGTTTTTAAAAGTATCACATATAATAATTATTTTATCTATTCTCCTTCTAAGAATACACTTCTCTTTTCTCATTATTAGTTTAATATATAATTAATGTGAAAATTATAAATAGGAAAATTTAATTTTTCAGTGTTCATAAAAGGTTTTTGTATAATCCTTTGAAGAGGCAAGGGCCCACTTTTTTTCAAATGTGTAAGTTATTTATAGAACTTTATTGATAATATTGATTATAATTGTATCTAAAAGTCTAAAGTACTTGTAAAATTAGATTTGATAAAATTCTCTCTAAATAAAAAATTTCCTAATAAAAATTAAGTCAGTTATTAATTAAAAATATAGTATAAAATCTTAATCAATAATTTTTCTTTACAAAATAATAGGAATTATTTTTAAATAAAAATAAAAATATTTAATTTTATCTAAAAATAATTTTAAAAAAAAACTTCACTCAAAATTTTAGTCTTAGTCTCTTGAACGTATTGAGCCGGCCTGATAGGTATGGTAGCTTTGCAAATACAATTAGCGCCGGTTATGCAGGCATGCATTAGTACTTGAGGCCGAAAACCATGTCGGCTAGCTATACGTACGCCTTTTTTGACGGAATTAATTCTCTCTCTCTCTCTCTCTCTCTCTCTATATATATATATAGAGGCCCCATGACCTTGATTTTCCTGCACTCTTCGAACTCTTTTTTTGTGGATCGTTTCCATTTGAAGAGTCCTCATGAATCTTTCAGATTCAGGTTGGCAGCAAAATATTCTATATCATACGTACGACCCAGTAAAATTCCACAGCATAATCCACTAAGCTCTCAACTTTTATTCCGCAATGAGCGTGCAAGAGACGTTGTTCATCAACTTGATCATGGAAGATTCAAGCAGCATGCATTCATATTGGATAACAGCGCTCACAATTAATAATGACTGGCTAGCCACTAATTAATTAATCACTTTTTTATCAGGAAAGAAAATGCCATCCGAAAAATGAATATTTGTCAAAAAATATTTTCGATGATAATGATTATTTACAACGAGAATAAACTATTTTAATAAAAATAGTCATTTTCGTACATGGTATATAACTGGTCACGTATAAACGTTTTTCTTATAACAACGGACGGGTTGATCGTTGATATGTACACATCACCAAGGTGAAGGTTTTTTTTCTCTCTCTCTTTTTATTATATATATATATATTTATAGGAATCTGTTCTCTTAATTTCTAGTTGGCCATTCCCCTTTTTTTTTCCTATTTTGAAGGTCTTTGTAATGATCATGTCTTCTTGCTTATGGAGTATACGCGTATGTACCATTGACATGATACAGGTAATTAAGTTCAATATCACCATATGATATCCCGAGATCGACTTTTAATTAATTTGGAGTTTATGGGATTAATTTTGCTTCATATAGATACAAGATTGAACAATATCATGTATTGTTCACTTGATTCTTAGCTTGATGTTTCTTTTATGATCGTTCGATCCCGTTTATGGCACATCATTTTCTATGCATGACAAAAAGAAATTAAAAATCATAAAAAATAAAAAAATATTATATACTACACTCTTATTCTACTTTCATTATATCATGACATTGATAAAAAGATCAGTGTCATAAAAGCATAATGCGATGAGAACTAGAGCAACTTTTATGCTCCGTTTGCTTACATAATATTCTTATCTCATCTCATCTCAATTATTATAATTTTTTCAAATTCTCATATAAAAATATAATAAACAATTTAACTTTTTTCAAATTTCAAAATAAAAATAATACTAAAAAATATATTTTAACAATATTTGATTCAACTACTATTTAAAATATCTCATCTTATTTAAACTGTATATCTAAACCCAACCTTAATCAATGGTATATATTTTAAAATGATAATATTCTAGAGCGAAGAAGGTACCTCTACAATGCTTAAATGGTTCTTGAATCAATAGATACCAAGACACATGATTGCGCAACATTTGGCAGGCAAGGAAGACTATATACATATGTATTGTTTTTTCTATTCAAAACGAATAGATGTGTACATATTCAATAATAAATTTCAGAAATCGACCTTATAAGGGTCAAATTAAAGACTGGAATCTGATCATGAGTCGCATCATTGACCCTTCTATAATATATTAAAATCCTTGCAATAGAGACCCATATATATTGAAAGTCGCATTTGAAACCTGCAAACAGTTCAAAATGAAAGGATGAGAATCAGATGTCAGTTTAGATAGAAAAAAAAAAAAAAAAACAGAAAAAAAAATCTTATATTATTGATTTTAGGTGTTAAGTTACATTCAATTATTCAAAGCTCGTAGCATTGATTCTAAATTCTGTTTGGATTCTCAGAATTTGATAATCTTTTATGAAGCTTTGGTGCATGATGTTAAGCATATAATATAAATAATTAAATCTACATATTTTTATTAGTTTAAGTTTTCAAGATAATTAATGATATTGATTTTACACGATATCAAATCATAAGTTCTAAGTTCGAATCCTAACTCTAAATTAGAGTACTGTAATCCACACGTGGGGATGAGTATTAAGTATATAATTAAATCTATCTTTTTCTATTAACTTAAACTTTTGAGACAAATTATAATTTTATTCGTCAAAAGTCCTCCCCTTACACAAAAGAATATATGGCTACTTATCCACATCCACATCAGATGCCAGAACTATACTAAAACAATATAGAAATTCATAGTCTATTGAAGCTTGTGAAGAAAGTTTGGAGTACAGCCTGAGTCTGGGGGTAAGCTAGGGTTGGTTAGAACTTGGAAAATTGTCCAAGCTGTTCGTAGCCTTTTAATTTTTATAGCTATCTTATCTAATGTAATATACCTCAGAAATAATCGATCGGTTAAGGCCCAATTATTGGTATTGGGATAAGGGCCTTGACCTAAGTAGCCATGCAGCCCAGCCCAGCATCACGTACAGATTATTCGAATATTACGATGAAAAAGAACACAATGCAAAATCTGGTTAAAACGAATAATTAAGCTGGCGTTTGGATGTTGGGCCGAGTTGAATTGAGTTAAATTTTTTATGAATAGTAGTAAGTTGAGATGATAGAGTGAGTTCTGTAGAATCCACCTAAAATGAGTTTATACGTGTTTAGATATTAAGATAAATTTAGATATATTCATGAAAAGTTTAAAAATGTTGTGAATCTCACGTGTAAAGATATTTTTAATTGAAATGAATTTAATAATTTAAAAATTAGATATTTAAATATTAAAAAAGATCTAAATCTGAACCGAAATCAACTGAATAAAATTCACTGTAGAAACCAAATGAGCCGACCCCACGTTATTGTACATATGTTCACTGCTGTCTGGTTAGTGCATGTCAACAGTTGTACTAATCCATCTGCTTTTACTTTTAGGCGCATGACATTTTGTTGATCAGTTCATGGATTTCCTAAATAGAGACGTCCAATTTCCTCATCCTATTGTCTACTTTAAGAGAGTGAAGTTGACAACTCGCATTAATCTCTTAAACCCATATAAATATATATATATATATATATATATATATATATATTTAATGGCAGGCAATTCTCAATGCAAAAATTCTACTTGAAAATAAAAGGATTTTTGTTTTTTTATATATTTCCATTTTGTATGTTCTTCAAAACGAAAGTATTAAGATATAATTTCAATAATTAATTTTTTTATTAATTTAAACTTTATAAGAATATGATAATTTAACCTGATCATATTAGACAGAAATTCTGAATAATAATCCTAATTAGGTTATATTTCAACGTATTTAATATATATTTCACGTGATAATTAATAAGTATATGGCGAGCGGATTAATTAATATCCTTTTTATTTAAGAGGCACCTACAATATTTTGACCTGTCTCTAACTTGTCTATGGAAAATGCTTGTGTCACTGAGATATTCTCCCGAGAAATTTTACCGATTGTTTTTTTATTTATTTAATGATTAAGAAAGTATTTTTTAATGATGTTGTGATTTTTTTTTAAATATTTAAGGGTATGAAAAAAGTATGAAAAAAAGTGACCAAATGGCCTTCTCGGTAAGTTTTCTATTTTTTTCGTGATACATTCTCGGTGGGTGTAGCACGATCCTTTATCTATCCCTCTCTTCCAAATGGTTAAGCCAAAGAAATAATTAAGGTTAAATTATCGTATATAGAGGATCCAATATCGATATCGTATGGTGCATCACAGGCAATTAATTTAAGTCGTTGGTTAATATTTTTTTTGTGGGATTGGTGGTTATAAAGCTTTCGAGTTTAGCCGGTGGTAGAAGTTTGGTACGTTGTTAGGTCTTCGATAAAATTAGTGTGTACATATAATATATATGCTAGCAAAGTCAAACCCTAATATAAGTACTTAGTGTTTGGTGTAATCGAACTAATGAAGTCAGCAACATATGTGTCGGGTAATTATTGTGACCAGATATGACATTTTATGCAAATCTTTGCAATCTATTGCCTACATTATTGCTGAGGGGAGATGTCTTGCTTGCAAGTGAAAATGTGAACCATAGATCAGACCTTTTGGCAAACATGAATATGTAGTTTCAAATTTAATATATATCTAAATGAGTAATGCTAGATATATACAGTTCTATAGTATGCAAGTTCTGCCCATTTCTTTTAAAAATAATTGGGTCCATCATTAAAAATTAATTGTTTATATGAGTATCAGATTTAACAACTTTTTTAAAGGGAGTACGCGGGATTTACATATTCTAAAACTGCAAATATCATTTCTGTTTTTCAATAGTTTAAATAGTCATATTTTTTTATGCAAAATATGATTATTAGTTTCTTGTAGTTTAATTAAGAGTGTAATGTGTCAATTATGGTATAAAAGTGCATGCCAATATGAAAACCTATACATTGTGATTAATTACTACATAATTATATATATATATATATATATCTTTATATGGTTTTCCATTAATTGAGAAATATTCTTGTATGCATGGTTTATCATGATGATGAGTGCGTAATGGCCATAATACTATTGTTTAAGAGACTCGTATTCTGATCACACTTGAAATTGAGTCCTTAGATGGCTTGATCTGCCTGTCTATGTAATGGATAATCAATAACTTCCATATTCTCCTCCATGGACATTAAAGTGTAGACCTTTCAAATAATCAAACAAACAATTTCTATAGTCCAAATTACAACTTCTCTAATGGATCGGACATCGAATATTCTAATTTTGTCATTATTAAGAATATAATATAAATAAATAAATAAATTTAACTATTTTTATCAATTTAAACTTTTAAGACAAGTGGTTGGTGATTTCGCATAATATGAGAGTAGAAGTCTTTTTTTAATTTGAACCCTGACTCTACATTCTATTATATTTAATAAAATATTTCACGTACATGTTGGGCTTACTCATTTAGAAGGAGATTAGCCCACATGTGAGAGAGAATATTAAAAATATAATATAAACAATTAAATTTTAACTCATTCCGTCAATTTAAACTTTTAAAATAAACAGTAATTTTACACTATAAACCCATTTTTTTCAATAGAGTTAGTCGATCGTGGACTTGTCAAAGTCATAATTAATGTCGGCCAAGAGTAGCCAACATATTAATTAATATTGGATCAAAGAACATGGTTGAGTTGGCCTACCTTCCGACTCGATCTGAGTTGGTAATTAACTAATTATCTTAATTCATGCCAATTTAAGATCAACTTGAAAGATAGATCCACATATAAAAAATATATATGTTACAATAGTACTATTTATCATTATTTGTATAAGATTTTTTAACAATATTCTTTATTTAATAAATACTATAGAATATATATTTATCTTCTGCAATTGAAGCCTAATCCAAGGGAATTCCTCGAGAAGTAAAAACAAATCATGATGCATGCATGGTGGTGTGAGAAACACGAGAACATGACAGCAAAAGTGCACCTGATGATTACAAGTGTCAAGCCTGGATCTATCTGTGCTCATGATGATCAGCTCTAACAGCAGTACCACAGCTCAGCTCAACTAATTAGTCAGTCAACGATTTTTAGCTAAATATGCATTGTGGATGTAACTTTATAAAATATCTAAGCTACCTACCTTAATTAGCTTCACACACTTGGCATCATGTACTATATCTATATATATATATATATAAATATCATGGATTCTAAATGGATCCAACTAATGACTATAGGACCTTCCAAGAAAAAAAAAAAACTAATGACTATAGGTCCAATGCTCCCTCACTCCCCCCACACGATCATGTTTAAAGTAGTGGCCCCCATATTTCTTCGCATCATATTTTTAAGTGATTGTTATTTAAGTGATTGATGAAATAAGTCATTTAAAATATATTAAATCTCTAAGTATGATTGAAAATAATCAGGAAAATACTAGAGTCTAATTCCAAAGATATTATATAAAAATAATTCTACAAACTTACGTGGTTTAATGTAATTTATCAGATTGTAAAGTTATTTTTATTGTAAAGGAAATCTATCTAATCAAACAAAATCACATCAATATAAGTGCTTTTGTATAATTTTTTTTTTCTTTTTTTGATGTAGCAATTCTGATCATCATATCATCACATCCAGATCTGAACACCCACTCTTAACATTTTGGTCATTAAAAAGAGAAGATGAAGACCAAAACATCCTTGACTTGGTATCCATTTAAACAAGCAAAAATGGTGGGACACGATCTTTTACGACGTCTCCTCATGTGCAACTAGTAATTTGGACTACACTCTTTACTCATTCCAACCAGAATAATCTAATCTTAACTGATGAAGCAGCTTTCGAATCTTCGATCAGGAATCAGAGCTAGTTTAATGGCGAATGTAGACTGTCACTACTAAAAACATGCAGTACACCTTTTTTTTTTCCCCATCTAATTAGCATGATCTACAGAGGGGGAGAATCCGGGAATCATGAAATATGTTTTTATTGAGAAAAAATCGTATGTGCGTTGCAGACCTTAGTCCCATTGGCCCACCAAAATTACAGCAAGAAAAACACTAGTATATATTATGAACATGAAAAAACAAAACAGTGTAATTACGAGTCTTTTGAGTTTATACTTACAGTTTCTTCGTACACATTAGAAAAGGAAGAAAAAAAAAATGAAAATGGAATAATTACTTGGAGAGGATGCATGATCGCCATGACTTTGCTTCACAAAAACTTATGGGTCAGCTGCCACATCAGTAGTTGAACCAATCCCCACCTGCAACCAAGGTGAGGAACCCCCACTCGTGTTCATGTCTTTCAACTCACTTAGCTTAGCTAACTTCACTTTACTGTCTGCCTCATCATCCACATTCGGCAGTAGTATCGAACCATTACTGATCATGTCATGGATATTATTGTTGTTGTTATCAATGTTGTCATTGTCATTGTCTGCATTTCGACGGTGGTGGAGGTTTTGGTGTCGGTGTTGGTGCTGGTGATTATCTTCCTTTTGATCTTTTGCAGCTTTCCAAGGCTGTAAATAAATATCTGTAGAAAGTCCAATCCGGCCGCCTGGGGGCTTAATTATTTGGACGTCCCTCCGCGCCCCACTAAGATCGTGATGATCATTAAGTACTGGTGCAGGAAGGTTAAGATCGAGCTTGAGAGCAAGCAAGTCTGAATCATCATCGAGCTTGGGCTTCGGATTTATTATTTGCTGCTCATGATCCATCTGATCTTGCAGCGGCTGAAACTTAGCTAGCGTAGAAGTTTCGGGTGCGTTTGATGTAATCCAATGGCACCTCTTATGGCCACCTAGCGCCTGCCCTGACGAGAAAATACGATGACATATCGAGCACTCATGCACCTTTGATTTCCTCTTGGATGTGGATGCCATTAATGGCGGATTAGAAACTTGATCGAATTGTAGGGTTGAGTTTGATTGTGTCGGGAAGAATTCTTCGTGCGTGATCACGTCGTCGTCGGCTTGACTATCATCGAGGTGGTGGTGGTACTGGGGGTCGATCCGGGCGGCGAAACAGCCTTTAACTTTTTTGTGGCTAGCTCTGTGACCACCCAATGCTTGGTGGGAGTTGAACACTTTCTTGCATGCCTTACACTCGAACAATCCTTTGGCCACGCCCTTGTTCTTGCTGTTGTGATGATCTACAGGAACCTTCAACGAAAGTGGAGCCATAAAATTCATGGGGTTTCGTCGCTCCTGATCTTCTTTACTGGCGGAAGCACAAGACTCCTCGGGCTCGGCCACCATAGGGTCGACGCCTGCATTTGATAACATCATCAAGCAATTTGCGAGGTCTTCCTCCTCGCTAGAAGGGCAATTCGAATTGAAATTATCCACTTTCGCTCTAAATGATCTTTTTCTTTTAGACCAGGCTCCGCACCCTCTTCTTGATCCTGTGCCATCATTATCGCCTTCTGAACCAGGCGATGACACGAGGGACTCGGCGTCTTCGGAGCTACATTTTCCATGTTCGAGAAAAGATTTCCATGACAAGAATTCTTTGCCGCAATTCTCGCAAACACGGCAGCTCTTGAACCGATTTGGGTTTGTTCTCAAAGCGTACATGCGCTTGTTGCTAGGGGGAACGTTGCCGCCGAGCTTGTCATCCCAATCACTGGCAGGGTCTTCGTCGTCGATGGGTCCGTTCTCGTCGCCTATACCATGAGCCCTCATGTGACCTCCAAGGGCTCTTCCACAGCCAAAACCTTTCTTGCAAATTTTGCAGAAGTGCTTCAAGTTTGATGCAGGATGTTCCAAAACAAAAGCCATACAAAATCAAATGAAAAAAAAAGGGGAGAAAATTTAAAGAAAGTCCAAGAAAGAGATGAACACAGAGACAAAGAGCTAGGATGAAGTGGGATAAGATTAGAATTAAGAGGGATGGAGTCAGGCACGTACGTACGGGTTGGAGTTTATTCTTGTAGTGGAAGTTGTTGAGGGGGTTTGTATGGTGAAAATTAAGGGGCAATAGTCCTAGTTTTTAGTTGGAGTATTGGTTGTGGTTAATTTGTGTGTGTGTGTGTGTGTGAAGAGAGAGAGAGAGAGAGAGAGAGAGAGAGAGAGAGAGAGATGGGAGTTCTGGAAGAAGAGCTATAGAGAATTGTGGTGCATGACGAGTGGAGGGAGGGTGAGAGACTTTTTCTAAGACTTTATTTATGTGGTGGTGGCGCCGCCAGTCAAAAGCAACTGAAGGAGGCCCGTGAGTCCAGTACGTACTCTTGTGTTTGTGATCATCGTGTGTGTGTTCGAGAGAGAAATGAAAGAATCAAGAGATCATCAGCTCGAGTGTGAGGGAGATCGAGTGAGTGGTTAATCTAACTGCCATACCTATTCATATCCCTTCAATTCCAAGCCAAGAAAACTAATTTATGCTTCTCCTTGTCTGTCGGTTGGTTCAAGCTGCTTTTCCACACAAAATATATATATATATATATATAATATAATTAATATTATTGTCTACTAATTTATAATTATTAGTCTTGTAATTTCCATTACCCTTTTGCGATCACGAACGTTTATCTTTATATTGCATTTTTTTTTATGTTCATTAATTATATAGCTAGATCACCTTCTAAAAAAACCCTAAAATGGAATATCACGATTTGACATCCTCATTTACATGCATATATATATGTACATGCATATATATACATATATATATACACAATGTGTAATATTGGAATATTATTGTATAAATGCATGATGTACTTCTATGATCAATTAAGTTATTGGTAGTACTATTTTTGAAGAACTTGAGTCAACGAAAAAAAAACGTATTTATCTTTACTAAATTTCATTAATAAATATATATATTTAGTAGAAAAGAAAACCAGGCCGAAAAGTTAGGATCTGATGATCATCATGAAGTAAGATATTCATAGCTAATTGGTTATTATTAGTACTACTGGAGGCATGATATGATCAAGTCCATTAATAATGCATGCAGCTAGCTCGCTAGTTATGTATTTGAAATTAGTTTATATATATTTAGGAACATATTAAACTGTCACAAACTTTTAATAATTAGTACTACTAATGATCATCATGCATGTATGGTTGGTCTTCGATCATCAAGAGATCATTCATGTCTTAATTAGCTTTACATCGTTTTCCAGGTTTGGTTTCTTTTTGGGTGGCATGCATGTCTGTCATGTGTTGATCAACTCATCTGCTCCTGATCTAACCCATTTAACTCGATCGATCTTGTTAATTTAATCATATATATATGTATATTTATATAGAGGAAGACTTTATTAATTGAGTTGACTGGGTATAAATTAGACAGCTTAATTTAGTAAGATTCCAGTTTAATTAGCGTTCGATCCGTTTATTTTATGTTATCTTAATACCGGCCAGAATCCAGTACTCATCGGTGATGATCACCATAAAAGTCAATAAGTTCTCTCCTGGCCAGCCTTTTAACTTGATCTTTAACAATAAATTCCCAATATATAATTCCCGGATGCGCCTAATTCAGTGTCTTTTCAGCTGGCGAAGAGACTAGCTAGCTAGCCAGCCAGCCAGCCCTTCTGTGTGTTTCATCTCTCCGACCTACTTGACCTTTTACTTTGCCCTTTCCG
>QEOT01122256.1:0-24372 GCA_003123785.1 Pterocarya stenoptera | reverse complement strand
AGGACTCTACTGACAGGTTTATCTAGAATCCCAGTCAGATATGTTGCTAACTATTTGTGAACATATCAGACTAGATCACTTCTTCTGGATTTCATCGAGTTCAAATCAACTTCAGTACCTTCAATAAAGCTTGCATCTATATCTCTTCAACTGACTCTTAGACTCGAACCATACATAGGACTCTTGTAGACTCTTATAGTATAATATAAACAAGATTTCATAAGGGTTACAATTTAGACACTTATCCTTATCGGATAACTTCCATTCAAATACTCATCCTTACCGGATGTACTTCTAAAGTCCTATTTAACCTTACATTCATCCATAGTTCTATTTTAAATACAGCCTCATCTAATTCTAGCCAAACATAAATTACATTTACACTCCAACTTAACCATCGTACGTCGCCACCCATGGCGTCCAGCCGCCATGTTGGTGCCCATCAACATCATTTGGTATCATTGTCAGGTTTCCAATCAGGTGTGATTGTATCTTTTATTTCTTGCATATTTAATTCTAGGGCATCATTGTTCTAGGGTTACCAAAAAAAAAAGGTGGCTGCCGAATTTCATTGTTCTTGGGTTTGTGTTGGCCGAAATCTCTTGTTCTAGGAGCTAGCGTATATCACTTATTCTAGGGTTTTTCAGTTATTGTTATGGTTTTTTCAATTGCTTATTCTTTTGATTGTGATCAAATCAGTTGGTGAAAAGAAAAGAAAGAAAAAAAAAATCGTCCAAAAAAAAAAATCTGGAATATTTTCTTGAGCCTTATCTTCAAAGGGGCTACATACATCATTATAGTTGGTATCTTGTCTTATAGTTACTCTTTTATTCGTATAATTTTCTTGATTCTCATGTCATTTTTTATTCCTTCTGTGTTTCTCTTGTTCTTGTTTCTTGGACCTAATTACTAGTTGGGATAAAACAAGATTGCATTGTCTTGATTGAGTTCAATTAGTTCTTAAAGAACTTGAGTGGAAAAACTCTTGAGGTAAAAGGCAAGAGAGTGTGAGACTATTATCGGGAAAAAAATCAATTAAGAGTAAAACACGGGTGGAGTGCCATTATTTGAGTGTAAACACGTAAGGAAGTGTGTGAGATTTTTCATTAACATTCTTTTTGTGCAGCATATTACGATGTCTCATAGGAGTGACTCATCACCAAAGGGGATGGCAAATAACTCATCATTTGTGTTGCAAGCCATACAACAACAGTTTGAGTGATTGAACTTTGTGTTGAGTGAAGTGAGGGATATGATGGATCATCAAGAAGCAGCGATTAGAAATCTACGAGGTGGGAGAGATAGGAGGCGACATGAGCCTAGGGTTGAAAATGAGTAAAAGAATGAAGGGGATGGTGAGGATGAGGAGATGGTGACACATGATGGGTTCAAGAACATGTACAGCTTTGTAAAGGAGGGAAAAATAATCAAGCTTGCTCCTTTAACTCCAAGCCAGGTCTATGAGGACCAACTGAAACTGAAAAGTGAGGTCGCTCAAAAAAGAAAGAGTGATAATGAGAGTGATCAAAAATAAAGAGTGAAAAAGAGATTGAGCAAAAAAGAAAGAGTGAGAGTGAAAATAAGCAAAAAAGAAATAGTGAAAAAGAAAGTAGAGAGATGACTGAGAGTAAAGAAAAAAGAGTGGAGCCACGAGAGAAAAAAGAAAGAGAGTCTGCAGAGAGAGAATGAAACACAAAAGTGAGTTTCTATGCAACAAAGAGTGAGCTTAAGAGGGCTTTCTTCGCAGATCGCCCTATGATTTTTTTTTTGTCTATAAAGAGTCTTATCTTAATCTTGATGAAACTAACCAATATCTTCCTAGTTTGGCTATTTCTTTGTTGCAAGAGTTTGAGGATGTATTCCCCGAGTAGATGCCAAATGAGTTGCTACCTATTAGCATTGAGCACCAGATTGATTTTGTGCCCAGAGCTACTATTCCAAACCTACCAGCCTATAAGAGTAATCCAGAGGAGACAAAGGAGATTCAGAGGCAAGTTGAGGATTTGATGAGCAAGGGATACGTGAGACAGAGCATGAGCCCATGTGTAGTACCAATGCTACTAGTGCCAAAAAATGATGGGACGTGGAGGATGTGTGTTGATTGTAAGGCGGTCAACAATATCACAGTAAAGTATCGCCATCTCATTCCTAGATTAGATGATATGCTTAATGAATTTCATGGCTCATATATTTTTAGTAAAATTGATCTTAAAAGTAGGTACCATCAAATTATATGGACCAATTACAAGGTCTTAAAGATCCTTTGCAAGTTCTAGATGGACCAATTACAAGGTCAAGAGCCAAGAAGATCAATGAGACAATGCAAGGATTGGTGCAATCCACTTGGGACGAAGCTAGAAAGACTCCAACACTCAAGATGGGCTTCAGAGAAGGCGATCTAGTTTTGATCCACTTTATACAAGCTATGGAAAACATGAGCTAGAGTTAGTGTTTGGACCTTGTTTAATTTATTAAAAGGGCTTATTTTTATTAGTTATAGGAATTAGTCTAGAATAGTGGGGCTTGAGCATGTTTGGCCCACATATGTCTTATTTCTTATGAACTAGGATTTTTGGGAAGGCCTTGTATTTTGGCCAAAAACTTATTTGGAAATTTACTTTTTAGGAACTAGGGTTTCAAGAAGTTACTGTAGCAGAATTACTGTAGCCGAATTACTGTAGTGCGGAACTGTTCATGCAGGGGTATTTTTGGGAGAAAGGGCTTTATTTTGGCTAGGGTTTTAATTAGGTTTTAGTTTAAATACTCTTTGTTGCCTCATTTTAAGGGTTAGACAATATTGAATTTTAATTGTGAGTTAAGTTTACTCCTCTTGTTCTTGATTAAACATTTGAACTTATCAAAGATAAATCACAACCTTTGTGGCGTTCCTCAGTGTAATCTTGGTTCTTAAAACGAGTTCTTCAATGGGTCTAAATTTTAATATAATCTAGGTTCTTGAAATGAGTTCTTAACGGGTCTAGATTCTTCATCCTTTGACTTGATTCCTACTTTTTTGGGTTGATTTTTCCAATATTGTTGTTAGGTCTCAAAGCGACTCGATTAGGGATCATGTCAATTTCTATAAAGTCCAGAGTGCTATGATATGTGGGCTGAATTTCATTAACTATCTATGGACTTGGCAAGGATACTCTGGGCTTGCTCATTCTTACATGGGTCCAATGGGTTTGGACTTTGGCCCTATTTGGATGTTGAGCTGAGTTGAGATGAGTTGAGTTTTTTATGAATAGTAGTGAGTTGAGATGAGTTGAGTTCTTTATGAATAGTAGTGAGCTGAGATAGTGGAATGGGTTTTGTGGAGCCTACCTAAGATAAGTTTAGATATGTCATACTCGCCAAATAGTGCTTCCAAGTATAAAAGCAGATTTAGAATGTAGTGGGAGTGTCCAAGGTCATTTCCACAAGGACAACTATATTAACATAATCCAGCAAGGTTCAAATGAATGAAATGAAATCAATCAAGGGAGAGAGTGGAATATAGTGGAACAAATCTCCTTCGTAGAGTTGATTTATTCCCAATAACAGAGAGACCAATAGATGAGATATGTGCCCTGGAGATGTAAAGAATGTCGGATGATTTAATGATTTGATAAATGAAGCAAGGATTTGTGATTATTCCAAGGGAAATTTTCTTATAAAAAACCAGATCTGTAATATTTAAAATGAAAGAACAAAAACTAAACAACAACTTTTTCAAGCTTAGAAACTAAAACTGTATTTGTCAAAAAGCGTAAATACTAGGGGCACAGGGTTAGGGTTTCCTCTACCATCGTGATTGTAGCTGCTGGGTGTAACTGCTTATGCTAACTCAATCAAGAAATTAACACTTCAGAACTAAATGAACAATAACTCAGATTAAAACACCAACGAAAAATAAAACCCTCATGGTATTATCATCCCCTTTTATCTCAAGACTCAAAGGTTGAAGGATCCTTGATTATTTCAAGGTTCTGTTGTGCCGTGAGTCTACAAAAGTTCAAGAACAAAGAGATCCTTCCAAAACCGATAGTAGGTAAAGCATGAAAATACAACAACAAGTATAGTCTAAATATAACAGCAACAATCAATCGACAATGGGGAAAGAAAACCCTTTCCTCTGTAACCCTAGATATGAAATTGCTTCATATGCTCCTTGGACAATTTTGCATTGTCATATGCATCCCTCCGAAGTTCATCCAATTCAGCAATCTGCAATTTCCTAGAAGAACCAGATTGGTCAACATCAAAGTTAAACTATTTAATGGCCCAGTATGCTTTGTGTTCTAACTCCACAGACAAGTGACATGCTTTACCATAGACTATTCTATATGGTGACATTCCCAGAATTGTTTTGTAAGCAGTCCTATATGCCCAAAGTGCATCAGATAACCTCTCAGACCAATCCTTTTTATTAGGGCTAATAGTTTTTTCAAGAATATGTTTTATTCCCTATTGGCCAATTCAGCTTGGCCATTGGTCTGAGGATGGTAAGGTGTGGAAACTTTGTGATCTATCCCATATTTTTTCATTAAAACAACAAAAGGTTTGTTGCAAAAATGGGTCCCATTATCATTGATTATGGCTTTAAGCATACCAAGCCGTGCAAAAATATTTTTTTTGAGAAATTTTAAAACAATGTGATGGTCACAATTTCCGGATGGTATGGCTTCAATCCATTTTGACACATAGTCAACAGCAAGCAAAATGTAGAGGTAACCAAAAGAGGAGGAAAATGGCCCCATAAAGTCTATGTCTCAATAATAAAAAATTTCTAGAACTAGAATTGGTTGCATTGGCATCATGTTTTTTTTGGTAAACCCCCCCCCCCCAAAGTTTTTTACAAGGTTTGCAAGATTTACAAAAAAATGTAAGTGTCTTTGAACATTGTTGGCCAATAAAACCCACTTTGTAAAATTTAGCTACAATTTTGTGGGTAGAAAAGTGCCCACCGCAGGCTTCAAAATGACAGAAAGTGAGTATGGCAAAGACTTCATTATTAGGAACACATTTCCTAATTATTTGGTCAGAACAATATTTAAATAGGTAAGGCTCATTGTAAAAGAAAAACTTAGCCTCAGCCTTCATTTTTCTAATGTCCTGTGCTGTCTAATGGGCTGGAGTATGTCCTGTCAACAGAACATTAACCAAGTTCGCATACCAAGTTAAAACCTGGACTAAAAACAAATTTTCATCAGGAAATGATTCAGAAATTGGGAGGTTTTGAATGGTTGAGTTCAATGTAAGTAGAGACAAATGATCTGCTACAACATTTTTCACCCCTTTTTTATCCTTTATTGTAATATTGAATTCTTGTAACGAAAGGATCCACCTGATAAGCTTTGGTTATGCATCTTTCTTAGTGAACATAAATTTCAGTGCAGCATGGTCAGTGAAAATAATGACAGGAAACCCAAGCAAATAGGCCCTAAACTTTTCTAATGCAAATACTATAGCTAGCAATTCCTTCTCTGTAGTAGAGTAATTTTTTTTTATCATCATTTAAGGTTTTGCTAGCATAGTATACAACATGAGGCAGTTTGTTCTTTCTTTGTCCTAAAGCAGCCCCAACAGCCACATCACTAGCATCACACATTATTTCAAATGGTAATGTCCAGTCAGGGGGTTGGATTATAGGGGCAGTAGTTAGGCTAACTTTTAATTGGGTAAAAGCAGTTTGACAGTCTTTAGTCCAAGTAAAAGTAACATCATGCATCAACAGCTGGCATAGGGGTTTCAAGATTAGACTAAAATTTTTAATGAACCTCCTATAGAATCCAGCATGGCCTAGAAAGGATCTAATGTCTTTAACACTTCTAGGTATAGGTAAATTTTCAATCAGGTCTACCTTAGATTTGTCAACCTCAATACCCCTTTTAGATACAATGTGCCCAAGGACTATTCCTTGTTGTACCATAAAATGGCACTTTTCTCAGTTAAGCATTAACTGCTTTTCCTCACACCTGGCCAAAACAGTTTTTAGGTTAGCCAAACAAGAGTCAAAACTTTTTCCAAATACTGAGAGATCATCCATAAATACTTCAACTGTATCATCAATTAAGTCATTGAAAATGCCTAACATACATCTGTGAAAGGTGGCAGGAGCATTGCATAGGCCAAAGGGCATCCTTTTAAAAGCAAAGGTCCCAAAAGGAAGGGTAAATGTGGTCTTTTCCTGGTCCTCAGGGGTAATTTAGATTTGATAATACCCAGAATAGCCATCTAAAATGTAACATCCCAGATTTTAGTGTATTTTAATGGAGGATTTATTTAATTTATTTTGTGATTATTTATCTTGCTTTTAAATTTTGGGAGTTTTTAAATATTGTTTCATAATATTTTATGATGTGAAAATTTTTTTATGTGCTTTCTAGATTTTATTTAGTTTTATGGATTTTAAAATGATCTTTAATTTAAATTGATTTATTTTTGAGTTTTAAATTTTTATTGTTGCATTTAAATTATTTCACTGTGTTTGGATTATTTTAATTAGCTTTCGGTTTTAAATTCATCTTCGTTGGATTTTTCGGGACCCAGATTGGAAGACTGGATCTTTCCTTTTTACCTCTTCTTTTTTTTTTCTTTCTTTTTTCTTCTTTCCTTTTTTTCTTTTTCCTCCTGCTTTCCCCCGCGTGCCCGACCCTCTCTCTCTCTCTTCTCTCCCCTCTCTCTCGCGTGAAACGGACTCACCGCTACTGCTCCACCTCCTGCCCGCCGTGCACGACACCGTCGGCACCATCGGCTCCCCGGTCCGCCGGCGACCTTACCCACCCAATATCCGGCCAGCTAACGTCCTCGTTAGCCGCCACAAGCCTCTCGAACCAGCGGTGGTTTTTCCTCCGTTCCGCCGCCGTCCAGCCACCTCCGGCCACCATTTCTTCACCACTTTTTCACTGGCCCAATACCAAGCTTTTCCACCCAAACCCGGCCTCGATCCTTCGCCGAAGCCGCCCGTGCGAGCACCACTTCCGATTTGAAATTCTCGGCCGTAAACCACCCATTTCCGCCACCATTCACGGCCAACCACCACCACCATTAGATTCCCCACCTTCCTTAGGCCCTACCTTATCAATTCCAAGTTTTCGTTTGAACCTGTGTGAGAATTTGAATTTCACTGTGAATTTCAGTCACAGTGTTTTTGCACTGTGACAGTTGCTGTTTTGGTGCTTCCAGTTCCTCCGTGATCCTCCATAAATTATTTTAAAGCACTACAAGTATTTTTTCAAAAGACTTTTAATATTTAAATATATTTTTGCAATGACCTGTTTTATAAACTGTGAATTAGTTATCTGATAGACTGTGTTGGTTATTGGAAAATTGTTGGTAACTGTTGGTTATTGGTATCTGGTCATTTTCATGGCATTGTGCACGCATGCGTGGGTGTGTACATTTGTGGAAACTGTGCTTTGTAAAAAAGGCTTTTCGGGCGTGTGTGTATCACCCCCAAGTCGAGATGGGTTATTATCTCGATGGAGCTCCTCTGGGCACTCGGGAGCGGAATGTACTGAGTGTCGTCCCCTGGAGCTGTTGCTCGAGACTTGGACGAGATGGTAGCTCTCTCGATCCAACTCCGTGATCTCTCGTGCTGGCGGAGATCAGAGGATGCTTGGCTATGTACGCGGTGGGCGCGGAATTGGGCATCACTCGTATTGTATCACTCGCATGGTCGCTACCTATGGGGTGATGAAGGGAGCCAAAGTATTTGGATGGTCCCTAGGGGAAGCCATGGTGCATACGGGATAAAATTGGAATTAAAGTAACTATTCCTGGTTATTAATTGTGCCAAATGGTGATTTTTGGCGTGCGTGGGAAAAACTTGTGATTTTCGAGAAATTGTGTTTTTCTCGAGTTTTTGCACTTGGGTCATCATGTGCATGCATAGTGGTTGTTGTATTCTTATATTCGTTATCCTGGAGTATTTTTGGGTTTTACTAACCTGTGGTACCATTTATTGGTACTGCAGATTTTGATGCAGGTTTTGAAGAGGTTGAGTCCGAAGATGCGGCTCCACCTGAGGAGTATGGACATTTGACTATATTCTATGTTGTATTTGTATTTTTATTTGAGGTTTTTTTATGAACAAGAAAATTGTATTATGTTGATTTGTGAATTTCTGTATTATTTTTGTATTGCATTAAATTATGGTACTTAGTTATCTGACCGAATCTTTCCACTACATTTTATTTTGTACATGTGTTGCATTTCACACACTCAGCACGTGTCTTTGGGGGTACGTGACAGTGTTGTCATCATCCCGGGTGTCTCAATTTTCGTGCTTGTCCTTACATGGAAGTTGGGGGCGCCACATAAAAAGCAGTAGAACTGAAGCCCAGCCACCTTTTCTAAGATTTGGTCAAGGAAAGGTAAAGGAAAATGGTCTTTCCTAGAAGCTGCATTCAGTTTCCTATACTCTATGCACATTCTCCATCCAGTTGTCACTCTAGTAGGTATTAATTCCCCCTTTTCATTTTTTACCACTGTGACACCAAATTTCTTTGGTACCACTTGAATGGGACTTACCCATTGACTATCTGCTATAGGGTAAATAATACCTATATCTAACAGTTTCAAAACCTCTTTCTTAACTACTTCTTTTAATGTAGGGTTCAATCTTCTCTGCATCTCCCTAGAAGGTTTAGCTCCCTTTTCTAAATAAATTCTATGGGTGCAAGTCAGGGGGTTTATACCTCTCATGTCAGCAATGGTCCACCCAACGGCAGTTTTATGCTGCCCTAATACATCAAGTAACTTACCCTCATGTTCAACAGTGAGTTGAGATGAGATTACCACTGGAAAAGATTCCTTAGGGCCCAGATAAGCATATTTCAGATCTACTAGGAGAGCTTTTAATTCCAATGTTGGGCTTTCCTCATTTGAGGACTTAGCAGAATCTGGAATGAGGGGCAAAGGTTTGAATTTAGGCCTCCATTGGGTGTCACTTGGGCTTCCTACAGCAAGGATAGTAGAGATATTATTAGCATCAGCTAATAGAAAACTTTCAACAAAATCAATATTGAAGAAAAGATCTTCAAAGGAAATTGCTTCCAAAGAATTGACTTCCTACATTTCTTCTAATTCTTGAGGCTGCCTGCATAAATTGAAGATGTTTAGCTCTAAACTCATGTTGCAAAAACTCAGTTTTAAAACCGCACTTCAACAGTTTATTATAGCATTAGAAGTTGCTAAAAAGGGTCTTCCTAAGATCACTGGTGCATAAGAGACATTAGTTGGAGCAGTTAGTTTCATATCCAGCACCACAAAATCCACTGGATAATAAAACCTATCTACTTGTACTAATATATCTTCTACAACTCCCTTAGGCACTTTAATGGACCTATCAGCCAACTGCAAAATTATGAAAGTTGGTTTTAATTCACCAATCCCAGCTGTTCATACACACTATCGGGTAAGAGATTCACCCCCCGATCCTAAATCAAGCAAAGCCCGGCCAATTTTTGCATCACCAATACTGCAAGAGATAGTGGGTGATCCAGAATCCTTGTATTTAGGGGGTGTGTGATTTTGGATGATAGCACTTACTTGTTCAGTGAGAAAAGCTTTTTTTTTTTTTAACATTTAACTTTCTTTTGACAGTACACAAATCCTTTAAAAATTTTGCATAAGCAGCGATTTGTTTGATGGCATCCAAAAGTGGAATGTTTATTTTGACTTGTTTGAAAACTTCCAAAATTTCAGAAGTTTGCTTTTCTTTATGTACATAAATTAACCTTTGAGGAAATGGCCTAGGTACATACATAGGAATCTCAGAGTTTTTAGCATGCAATTCACCATGTGGTTTTGAGTTGAGGTCCTTACCTGAGTTTCCAATGCTAGGTTCAGGTTTATCCAAAATCTTACCACTCCTCAAGGTTGTGATGGCTTTAGCAGCCTTGTTATTGGGCCCTTCTGCCTGAGCTTCCTGAACTTGTGGATTGGGTTGAGGTTGGGCTAGAAACTTCCCTTTTTCCTGGGCATTGAAGGAGGTGGTTATTTTGGTGAGTGTGCCTCTTATGTCATTTATGGCTTGGGAATTTTGGTTATTTATGGTTGGTTTGCTTTGCATGAACTGTTGGAGGTTAACAGTAAGTTGTTGTATTGATTCCTCTAAATTCTTTTTTTGGGTGAACTAGGGTTGGTTGGGGCAATGTGAAGGGCCTGGAGGTGGTGCATAAGTCACGTATGGTGCTGTGGAAGATGAGGCTTGCTGATCAGTTCTCCAACTGAGATTTGGGTGATTCTTCCAACCTGCATTGTAGGTGTTAGAGAATGGTCCTGAATAATTCTTAGCAATCATATTTACAGCATTAGGTTGATCCAATAACACCTCCTTAAAGGCAGGTATAGTGGGGCATTCATTGGTGTTATGCCCTTGGTCCTCACAAATCCCACATTTATCAGCATTTAGGGGTAAGACATGCATTTCATTAACTTTTCTTAGCTCAAAAGATTCTAATTTCTTAGAAATCAGGGCCATCCTAGCATGTAAGTCATCAACCTCTTTGAGGTTATATTCCCCCCCCCCCCTAAACTGTGCTTCTCACATTTTTAGATCTATCCCTAACATCAGAATTATCCCATGATTGGGCATTCTCAGCCAAATAATTGAAATATTCAAAAGCTTCGACATGATCCTTACCAAAAAACTCACCATTGCACATGGTTTTTACAAATTGTTTCATTTTGGGGTGCAAGCCTTTATAAAAGAAACTAATGACTCTCCAATGTTCATAGCCATAATGAGGACAAGCATTCAACAAGGCTTTAAACCTTTCCCAGCATTGATAAAAAGTTTCACTGTCTTTTTGCCCAAAATTCATAATCTACCTTTTAAGGGCATTTGTTCGATGCATGGGAAAATTTTTTTTAAGAAACTCAGTTTGCATCTCTTGCCAAGTTCCTATAGACCGAGGCCTTAAAGCATTCAGCCATGTTTTGGCTTTATCCTTAAGAGAAAAGGGAAAAAGTTTCAACCTAATCACTTCCCCAATACGTGTCCTATCCATGAAGGTAGAGCATACTTCTTCAAATTCTTTAATGTGCAAATAAGGATTTTCAGATTCCAATCCATGAAAATAGGGGATCAATGGGATCATTCCATGTTTAAAATTGAAGTTGTTTGCATTTAAAGGTTGAATAATGCTGGAGGGAGAGCTAGTTCTAACAGGTTGTAAGTACTATCTCAATGTTTTATTTTGATTCAAAACATCTTGATGCTCCTAGTCCTCCATGTCACTCAAATTTTTAAAAGATGACTCAAAATGATTAGAAACAGTTTCAATAGATGCAAGTGATTCAGTCCTGACTAATCGAGATGCTTGATTCCTAGTCCAAACAGACATGCACAACAAAACTTAAGAACAGGTGTAAGACATACTAAAGGAAACAAAACAAATAGGTACAAAATCATTTGCCAAAAAGGTAAATAATTTTTGGTGAGAGTTGTTACCAAAAAATTATCAAATGAGATTTGTTACCCATTCTATGAAGAGGTTCATAGATACACTTCTCTATTTTTTTCTACAAGAAAAATTATGTTTCACCAATTGTTCCACGCAACGGTGCCAAAAACTTGATACTTGCCAAATAGTGCTTCTAAGTATAAAAGCAGATTTAGAATGTAGTGGGAGTGTCCAAGGTCATTTGCACAAGGACAACTATATTAACATAATCGAGCAAGGTTCAAATGAATGAAATGAAATCAATCAAGGGAGAGAGTGGAATATAGTGGAACAATCTCCTTCGTAGAGTTGATTTATTCCCAATAACTGAGAGACCAATAGATGAGATATGTGCTCTAGAGATGTAAAGAGTGTCGGATGATTTAATGATTTGATAAATGAAGCAAGGATTTGTGATTATTCTGAGGGAAATTTTCTTATAAAAAACCAGATCTGCAATATATAAAATGAAAGAACAAAGACTAAACAGCAAGTTTTTCAAGCTTAGAAACTGAAACTGTATTTGTCAAAAAGCGTAAATACTAGGGGCACAGGGTTAGGGTTTCCTCTACCATCGTGATTGTAGCTGCTGGGTGTAACTGCATATGTTAACGCAAACAAGAAATTAACACTGCAGAACTAAATGAACAATAACTCAGATTAAAACACCAACAAAAAATAAAACCCTCACTGTACTATCATCCCCTTTTATCTCAAGACTCAAAGGTTGAAGGATCCTTGATTATTTTAAGATCTTGTTGTGCCGTGAGTCTACAATAGTTCAAGAACAAGAGATCCTTCTAAACCGATAGTAGGTAAAGCATGAAAATACAGCAACAAGTCTAGTCTAAATATAACAGCAACAATCAATTGACAATAGGGAAAGAAAACCCTTTCCTCTGTAACCTTAGATATAGAAGTTAGCCCCAAATCAAGCGCTGTAAGTATTTCTCCAAAAGACTTTTAAGACTTTAATATATTTTTGCACTAACTTGTTTTATAAACTGTGTTTGGTTATCTGTTGGTTGTTGGTAATTTGTTACTTTTATGGCATTGTGCACGCATGCGTGGGTGTGTGTGTGTTTGAAAGAATTATATTTAAGGCTTTTTGAGTGCGTGTGTATCACCCCCAAGCCGAGATGGGATATTATCTCGGTGGAGCTCCTCTGGACACTCGGGAGCGGAATATACTGAGTGTCGTCCCCTGGGGCTTTTGCCCGGGACTTGGACGGGACGGTAGCGCTCTCAATCCAACTCCTTGACTCCTCAGGCTGGCGGGGGTCAGAGGATGCCTAGCTATGTACGCGGTGGGCGCGGAACTGGGTATCACTCATGTATCACTTGCACGGTCGTTACCCGTGGGGTGAAGATGGGAAGCCAGAGTATGTGGATGGTCCCGAGGGGAGGCCATGGTGCATACGGTTAAAATTAGAATTAATGGAATTATTCCTAGTTTTAGTTTTATGCCAAATGGTGTTTTTTGGCTTATGTGGAAAAAATTGTGATTTTCAAGAAATGGTGTTTTCTCGAGTTTTACGTTTGGGTCATCATGTGCATACATAGCGTTAGTTGTTTTAATATATTTATTGTCTTGGAGCATTTTGGATTTTACTTACCTGCGGTACCATCTTTTTGGTACCGTAGATTTTGATGCAGGTTTTGATGAGACTAAGCTCAAGGATGTGGCTCCGCCTGAGGAGTAGGGACATTGGCTATATTTTGTGTTGAAGATTATTGCCGCTTTTGCTTATTGTATTTAATTTGATTTGATGTTGTTTTGTAATAAAAATCGTATTATGTTGACATGTGGATTTTCAGTACTCTGGTATTGTATTAAACTCTGATACTTAGTTATTTGACTTAACCTTTCCGCTGTGTTTGTTTATTGTACACGTGTTGCATTGCACACACTCAGCACATGTCGATTGGGTGCATGACCTTGTTGTCATCATCCCGGGTGTCTCGATTTTCGTGTGTGTCCGTACATGGAAGTTGGGCGCGCCACATAAAACCACCATGATTACCTCTCCACAGTTGCTACATTGATCTTAGAAGGAAGTTATGGTCGTGGGGCATCATTTGGGTGGCAGAAAAACCATCAAACAACCATTGAAAATAGATGGATGGAGGTGGTTTTGTGATGGCAGAAAAACAATTCGGTTTTGGATTTTTTTGGGCAACAAAAATGAGTCAAAATCCTTCATGATGGTCATGGAACTTCTTGGTGATTGGGTGGAGAAGGAGGTGGCGTGGGGTGGTGGTGCAAAAACCATGGCAGAAGGCTGGTTCAAACCATGGCAGAAGGGTGGTGGCGCAAACGGTTCCTACACAAACTAGACCAAGGTGCACCCGGTTTGGTTTAAGGAATTGGTTTGTGCAAGTAATTTCGTCCAAGGCTCAAACTTACTTTGGGAGGGTCTCATGAGGTGTTTAAGTACCATATTACCCTCGAGGGCAAACTACAAAAATGTTGGGCCCAAGGGCAAAACAGTCCAAGCATTACAAAGGGCAATGCACAAAACCGATTGAAGCATGGTTTGAGCTTGTTACGAAATTTTTCATAATGACATGTGGGTTGGTTTAGCTAGATCATTAATAGGGTATTAATCAAGGTTTAAGGGATTATTAATTCGAGAAAATTTGAATTAAAAAGTTAAAGAAAATATTAAGCACAATTAAGCTCCAAAGCATGGCTTAAAGTGCACTAAACTCAAGCATGAAGGTTAACGGCCTTAGCCAATTTTCAAAACTTAATTTGGGTACTTTGAGTGTGATTTGGGCTTAAGAAAACCAATGGTATGGTGTATTGGGCTTTTGATCTTGAATGGTGAAATGAGTCAAACATGGTTTTTGGGTCATGTGGGCTTAAAAGGGCCAAATGTATGGGCTCATGGTTTAAGGGCTCTTGGGCTTTAAATGAGAGGACCTCATCTTACAGATTTGTAGGGTTAAAAAGAAACCTCAAGATCCACTAAATTGGGTTTGAAAGGATTTGACTTGGCCTAATTGGGCCATGAGTCCATTCTATACCAAATTTGGCCTAAAGGCCTTATGCCTTCCTTATAGTTGGGCCATAACTAGCCTTGAATTCCTTAAGGCTTGATTCAAAGTTTTCTTGGGCTTGGACCATGAATGCTCTAAAGTCCTAAATAGCCTCACCAAAATTACTAATAGGCTTACCTCTCTAATCTTTAGCTCATTAACACTAATTACCATGATTAACGCTAATCCCACTATCAACCTTAATGTAAGTAATTAACCCATAATTAAGGGCCTAATACCTCCACTCTTACTGAGTTAGGCCCAATAGCCTTATGTCCTTTTCATTGAATTTATTTTCTAGAGTCCTCCAAGAAAGGTTTAAAACTTTATATCTCCCAAGTTGGGCCTATAGTCATTTTAACATCTTAACCTTCGCCCATCGCATCCTTAGTGCATTTGAGGCCTAAAGTCTTATGTCCATCAAGTTAGCCCTAGTATCCATCAAGTTGGGCCTAATGCCTTAGTGTCTCTCTAAGCCTTTATACCCAAAAAAGTTTGGGCCCTTAATAAAATCTCTTGGGTCTTCCTAAGTTCATCAAGAATTTTACCTAAATTGCTTAGCCCATTATTGTGACAACCATCCAATGTGTCATGTGTCATTCCGTTATGGGCCTCTTGGCTTCTTATCCTCAAAATTAATAAATCACTAAAAATTCTTCAATCAACCTCCAAGAATTTCATTTTTCTCAAAAATCAATATTGCACTAAAATCTTCTAATAATTCTACTAAACTCAAAGTATATGTCCTTTTCGCCAAATCAAATATCCAAAACGTTCTTATTCTCAAATAGCTCAACTCATAATTAATTAGGATTAAGGCTACTAAGATCAAGGCCTAAGGGCATTTTTAGGCGGGGTGTTACAAGTAGCATACTCAAAGGTTGCTACATAGTTACAACAAAGAGAAATAAATAAATTTTTTGATTGAGCCATATCTTTAAAGGAGTTGAATACATCACTATAGTTGGTATCTTGTATTATATTTACTATTTCCCTTGTATAAATTCCTTGAGTCTCGTGTCATTTTATTCCTCACTTGTTTCTTGTTCTTGTTTCTTGGATTTATATTACTTGTTGGAATAATACAAGGTTGTATTGTCTTGATTTAGTTCAACTAGTTCTTAAAGAACTTGAGCAGGAAAACTATTGAGGTAAAAGGCACAAGAGTGTGGACTATTATCCAGAAATGCCAATTCAAAGTGAAACACAAGTGGAGTGTCGTTATTCGAGTGTAAACACGTAAGGGAGTATGTAAGGTTTTCCACTAACATTCTTTTTGTGCAGCACATTACGATGTCTCATATGAGTGACTAAACACCAAATGGGATGGCAAATAACTCATCATTTGTGTTGCAAGCCATGCAACAACAGTTTGAGTGGTTGAACTTGGTGTTGGTTGAAGTGAGGGATAGAATGGATGATCAAGAAGCGATAATTAGAAATCTACAAGGCAGGAGAGATAGGAGGAGGTGTGAGCCTAGTATTGAACATGAGCATAAAATTGATGAGTATAGCGAGTCTCTTGTTGCTAGGCGTGCTCTCAATACACAAATTAGGATGGATGATACAGAGCAGTGGAGAGAGGACATTTTTCATACTAGATGTCACATTAATAACAAGGTATGTAGTATGATCATTGATGTGAGGAGTTGTATTAATTTGGCTAGCACTACTTTAGTTGAGAAATTGAGTTTACCTACCTTGAAACACCCTAGACCATACAAGTTGCAGTGGTTGAATGATTGTGGAGAGATTAGGGTAAATAAGCAAGTGCTAGTTTCTTTTTCAATTGGAAAATACCAGGATGTAGTGCTTTGTGATGTAGTGCCTATGCATGCTGGCCATATTTTGTTGGGGAAGCTGTGGTGGTATGATAGGAAGGTGATCCATGATGGCTTAAGGAACATGTACAGTTTTAAAAAGGATGGAAAAACAATCAAACTTGCTCCTTTAACTCCAATACAAGTCCATGGGAACCAACTAAAACTGAAAAGTGAGGTTGCTCAAAAACGAAAGAGTGAAAATGAGAGTGATCAAAAAATAAAAAGTGAAAAATAGATTGAGCTAAAAAGCAAGAGTGAAAGTGAGATTGTGCTAAAAAGCAAGAGTGGAGGTGAGATTGAGAAAAAAAGAAATAGTGAGGCCGAAAAGGAGAGAGAGAGAAAAAAGATGAGGGTGAGGCTAAGACCTCAAGAAAAAGAGAGAATGAGTTAAAAACAATTGTGAGGTCAAGAGTTCAAAAAATGATGAAGAAAAAGAGAGTGAAAAGAAAAAAGAGAGTGAAAGGGAAAAAGAGAGTGAAAAAGAAAAAAAAGGCTGAAAATAAAAGAAAGAGTGAGAGAAAAACAAAGAGTTTTTATGCTAAGGCGAGTCTTAATACTAACGAGCTTGACGTATCTTTGCCTAGTGTTGTTGTCTCTTTGTTGCACGGATATGAGGTCATGTTTCCTAGCTGTGTGTTTAGTAAATTGCCACCTATTAGAGAGATAGAACACTACATTGATTTTGTGCTAGGTGCGACAATTCCTACCCGACCTTTCTTTGAAGAACATAAGTCCTCGACACACCTGAAGTGATGGGCACCAAGATGGACCTAGTCTTAAAGATCCTTTGCAAGTTCTAGATGGACCAATTACAAGGTCAAGAGCTAAGAAAATCAAGGAGACAATGCAAGGATTAGTGTAATCCACTTGGGATGAAGTTAGGAAGACTCCAACACTCAAGATGGGCTTCAGAGAAGGAGATCCAGTTTTGATCCACTTGATACAAGCTATGGAAGACATGAGCTAGAGTTAGTGTTTGGACCTTGTTTAATTTATTAAAAGGACTTATTTTATTAGTTATAGGAATTAGTCTAGAGTAATGGGGCTTGAGGATGTTTGGCCCACATATGTCTTATTTCTTATGAACTAGGGTTTTTGGGAAGGCCTTGTATTTTGGCCAAGGACTTATTTGGAAAGTTACTTTTTAGGAACTAGGGTTTAAAGAGGTAATGTAGCAGAGCTACTGTAGCGCGGTACTGTAGCCGTGGCACTATTCATCCAGGGGTATTTTTGGAAGATGGGGCTTTATTTTGGCTAGGGTCTTAATTAGATTTTTGTTTAAATACTCTTTGTAGCCTTATTTGAAGGGTTAGACAATATTGAATTTTTATTGTGAGTTAAGTTTACTCCTCTTGTTCTTGATTGAACTTTTGAACTTATCAAAGGTAAATCACAACCTTTGTGGCGTTCCTCCTTGTAATCTGGGTTCTTGAGACACGTTCTTCAACGGGTCTAGATTTTAATATAATCTAGGTTCTTGAAACAAGTTCTCAACGGATCTAGATTCTCCATCCGTTGACTTGGTTTTGACTTTTTTGGGTGAGTTTCCAAATTCATTGTGGGTTCAACGGATTCCATTCATGCGGGTTCATATCATGAAGGGACAAGGTAAGTTGTTGATTAGAATGCATGCTAAGTAGGAGGACTGTATTGAGACTTTTCCTCATGTAATCAAGTACACATGGTGAGGAAACTTTTGTGATTAATGCATTAGCAAGTAGGTATGTGCTTATCTTTATTTTAAATGCAAAATTATTGAGATTTGAATATGATAAGAAATTGCATGCTAATGACGACGACTTTGCTAGTGTGTACGGAACATGTGAGAAAGCATTGTTCGGTAAGTTCTATAAACTAGATTGTACTTGTTTAGAGAGAATAGACTTTGTGTGCCTACTAGTTTTATGCATAAGTTGCTTGTGTGTGATAGACATGATGGTTTGTTGGGTAACTTTGGTGTAAGGAAGACTTTAGACGTGTTGCATGAACGTTTGTGGGAGTATTATTTGCTATTCATTGACATGTTACATGACCGTTTGTGGGAGTATCACTTGCCATTCATTAACGTGTTGCATGAACGTTTGTGGGAGTATTGCTTGCCATTCATTGAGTTTGCATATAATTGGAGTGGTCATTTTGGTGTAAGGAAAAACTTAGATGTGTTTCATGAACGTGTATGGGAATATTATTTGCCATTCATTGAATTGTTACATGGACATTTGCGGCAGTATCATTTGCCCTTATTAGAGTGTGCATGTAATAAAACCTTGCATACTACTATTTCTTTTTCTCCTTTTGAAATTGTTTATGGTTTTAATTCACTTACTCCTTTTTGTTTGTTTATGGTTTGTTGATTTTTTTGTTTGTTGATGGTTTCAAAACCCTAGTTCCTAAAAAGTAACTTTCCAAATATGCCTTTGGCCAAAATACAAGGCCTTCCCAAAAACCTTAGTTTATAAGAAATAAGATAAATGTGGGCCAAGCATCATCAAGCTCACTTATTCTAAACTAATAAAATAAATCATTTAACAAATTGAAAGCCTTCAATAACAATACGCTCAATCAATAAATCATTTAAGTCATGTCTTCCACAGCTTGTATCAAGTGGATCAAAACTGATTCTCTTTCTTTCAAGCTCATCTTGAGTGTGGGTTCTTGCTAGCTTTATCACAAGTGGATTGCATCAATCCTTGTATTGCTTCCTTGATCTTCTTGGCTCTTGATCTTGTAATTGACCAATCTTGAACTTGCAAAGGATCTTTAAGACTTGGTCCACCTTGGTTTCCATCATTCCCCCTCTCCTCAAAAGGATTCGACCTCGAATCTCCACCTACATCAAAGGGAAAAAGATCATAAACATTAAAAGTAATAGAAATTTGATACTTACCTGGAAGCTCCACTTGATATGAATTTCCATTAATTTTTTCAAGAATTTGGAAAAGTCCATCTAAGTTACTCTTGTCATCAACAAGCAAAAGCATCAAAGCTAAAGAAGTAAGTGAATTAAAACTGTAAACAACTTCAAAAGAAGAATAAGAAATAGTAGTATGCATAGTCCTATTATATGCAAACTCTAATAAGGGCAAATGATACTCCCGCAAGCGTTCATGCAACAAGTCAATGAATGGTAAATGATACTCTCACAAACGTTCATGAAACACATTTAAAGTTTTCCTTGCACCGAAATGATCACTCCAATTATATGTAAACTCAATGAATGGCAAGCAATACACCCACCCGTAGTCACGCCACACGTTTAAAATCATTTTTCGCCATAATGACCCAACAAACTACATCCATGCACTAGCATCTCACGCATAAGACTAGTAGACTCACAAAGTTTATTCTCTCTAAACAAATACCAATCTAGTCTATAGCACTTACCAAACGATGCATTCTCACACGCTCCATACACACTAGCAAAGTTATCATCATTAGCATGTAATTCCTTATCATATTCAAATCTCAATAACTTTGCATCTAAAATGAAGATAAGGACATACATTTTTGCTAAAGCATCAACCACAAAATTTTCCTTACATTGTGTGTATTTGATTACAGGAGGAAAGGTGTCAATGAATTCTTCCCACTTGGCATGCATTCTATTCAACTTATCTTGTCCCTTCAAGTACGTCAAGGACTCATGTTTGTCAAAGAAAGGTCGGGAAGGAATTGTTGGACCCCGGCACAAAATCAATGCAATGCTCTATCTCTCTAATAGGTGGCAATCCACTAAACACACTATTAGGAATCATGACCTCATATCCCTGCAACAAAGAGACAACAACACTAGGCAATGGTTTGTCGAGTTCGTTAGTAGTAAAATTTGCCTTAGCATAAAAACTCACTTTTCTCTTTGTTTTTCTCTCATTTTTTTCACTCTCTCTTTTCTTTTCACTCTCTCTTTTTCATCTTCTTTTTTTGAGTCTCACCCTCACAAGTGTTTTTCAACTCATTCTCTCTTTTCAATTTCACTTGATGTTCATACACTTGTCTTCAAGTCAATGGTACAAGAGTAATGGTCTTATTGTCTTTTACCAAAGTATACCTATTCTTGAACCCATCATGAATCACTTTCTTATCATACTACCAAGGCCTTCCCAACAAAATATGGCCAACAAGCATAGGCATTACATCACAAAGCACTTCATCCATGTATTTTCCAATTGAAAAAGAAACTAACGCTTGCTTATTTACCCTAACCTCCCCACAAGCATTCAACCATTGCAACTTGTATGGTCTAGAGTGTTTCAAGGTAGGCAAATTCAATTTCTCAATTAAAATAGTGCTAGCAACATTAGTACAACTACCCCCATCAATGATGATACTACATACATTGTTGTTGATGTGGCATCTAGTATGAAAAATATTCTCTCTCTACTGCTCGGGTACTCCATTCACGGTACTATGCCATGCCACTACTACCGCACATACACTACCACCACATATCATAGCACAGTCCACAAAACTACACAGCACACTTCCCAACTACGCCCAACACTTCACGCCACAATCCACACATCACCACACTACACAGCCCCTATAATACTAATAGCACAGTCCACAACCTAACCAATCAACTAGCATCTAACATCTAATATAAATAGCGAGGGATAAAGAGTTATACCATTAACGGGATAACTCGTGCGTCGCTCGTTGACCATTACAGTGATAACGTCGTGGCACCCCCAACTTCCATGTACTGACACATACAAAAATCGAGACACCTGGGATGATGACAACACAGTCACGCACCCCATCGACATGTGCTGAGTGTGTGCAATGCAACATGTGTACAAGAAATAATACGTAGCAGAAAGGTTAAGTCAAATAACTAAGTACCAGAGTTAATACAATACCAGAGTACTGAAAATCCACATGTCAACATAATATGATTTTTGTTACAAAACAACATCAAATCAAATTAAATACAATAATCAAAAGCAGCAATAATCTTCAACACAAAATATAGCCAATGTCCCTACTCCTCAGGCGGAGCCGCATCCTCGGGCTCAGCCTCATCAAAACCTGCATCAAAATCTACAGTACCAAAAAGATGGTACCGCAGGTAAGTAAAACCCAAAAAAAAGCTCCAAAACAATAAATATATTAAAACAACTAACGCTATGCATGCACATAATGACCCAAGCTTAAAAACCCGAGAAAAACTCCATTTCTCGAAAATAACAGTTTTCCCACACATGCCAAAAATTACCATTTGGCATAAAATAAAAATCCCGGAATAGTTACATTAATTCTAATTTTTAACCGTATGCTCCATGACCTCCCCTAGGGACCATCCACATACTCTAGCTTCCCATCTTCACCCCACGGGTAATGACCGTGCAAGTGATACATGAGTGATGCCCAGTTCCGTGCCCACCGCATAAATAGCCAGGCATCCTCTGACCCCCGCCAGCCCGAGGAGTCATGAAATCAGATCGAGAGCGCTACCATCCCTTCCAAGTCCCGGGCAAAAGCCCCAAGGGACGACACTCAGTATATTGCGCTCCCGATTGTCCAGAGGAGCTCCACCGAGATAATATCCCATCTCGGCTTGGGGGTGATACACACGCACCCGTAAAACCTTAAACACAGTTTCCTCAAAACACACACACACCACGCATGCATGCACAATGCCATGAAAGCAACAATCAAACAGTTATCGGCACAACCAGATAACCAATTCACAGTTTATAAAACAAGTTAGTACAAAAATATATTAAAGTCTTAAAAGTCTCTTGGAGAAATACTTACAGCGCTTGCAAATAATTTTAGGAGGATCACGGAGGAACTGGAAGCACCAAATCAGTAACTCCACAGTGTAAAAACACTGTGGCCGAATACACTATAAACTCAAATTTACACAGGGTCAAACGAAGACTTGAAATTGATAGGGTAGGGCCTATGAGAGGTGGTGAAGCTAATGGAAGCAACGGTTGGCCGTGGGTGGCGGCCGAAACGGCGGTGGAAGACTACAAAGCTCAAAACGGAGATGAGCTCGTGGAGGTGGCTCCGCGACAGATTGGAGCTAAAAGCAGTCTTGGGAATATCTTTATCCCTTATCCTCAACTGGTAGTATCCCGATCTCAAGTCAATCTTGGAAAAAACAGCTGCTCCTTGAAGCTGATCAAACAAATCATCTATACGGGGAAGCGGGTACTTATTCTTGATGGTCACTTTATTAAGTTCCCGGTAGTCGNACGTACTTGGCTGAATAAAACCCTTGTCAACCAATTCTTGCAACTGGATCTTCAACTCTTTCAATTCAGTTGGTGCCATACGATATGGAGCCTTGTGCACAGGAGCGGCTCCAGGTTCCAAATCAATAGCAAACTCCAACTCACGAACTGGAGGCAACTCTGGCAAATCATCTGCAAACACATCTGAAAATTCTTCTACAACCGGAATGTCCACTAAAGACTTCTTCTCGGATGGCGCAGACACCACTTAAACCAAATATGCATTAGCTCCACAAGCTATATCTCTCTTTGCTTGCACTGCAGATATAACTGTCGACTTCGCCTTCAACTTACTTCCCACATATTCCAAATAATCCCCATCCGGAAGTTGAAAGCTAGCCATCCGATTTCTGCAATTAATACTTGCAGAATACTGATATAACCAGTCCATTCCAACAATAATATCAAAACCCAGCAACTTGAAAACAATCAAATTCGCATCAAGCGTCCTTCTACCAAAATCCAAAGGACAACCCAAAGCGATTTTGGAGCAACATACCATCTCCCCGTTAGGAAGAGCAACAACCAAATACTGGGGTAAAGGTTCCGTGACCAAATTACACAGCCGCGCAAAGGTGGCTGATACAAAAGACTGAGACATCCCCGAATCAAACAACGTACAAGCATAAAAATCATATACGCGAACTCTACCTGAAGCACACATACACCCCAAACAAATTCAAGCAAACAATTCACACCAAACACCAAATCCAAAAATTAAATTAAACTCATACCTGTAATCACACTAGCATCCTGAGTAGCTGGCGACTCATAATCCACTCTCCAGGGGCCATAGAATAAACTCTGGCTTGAACCATTTGTCTCTAGTTAGCTCCTCCACCACATCGGCCCCCTCGACTTCTCTGAGCTTGATTAGGGCACTCACGATATAGATGTCCCGACTGACTACATCTATAACATCGAATCCCACCCGAGGGACACTCGCCTTTGTGAGCTCTATTACATCTGGGGCAAACTAGAGCTCGACCTCCCATACGTACCCCAGGAGCTACCTAAGATCGAGACCCAATCCTCTGGACAAACTTCTGTGGAGATCCAGAACTGCTACCTTCTCCAGTAAAACTCCTCCTCTTCTAGCTTGGAGGGAAGCTTACAGCCAAACTATTTTCTCGCTCCACCATAGTAGCCAGATCAATCAACTCATGGAGAGAAGTAGCTCGCTGACTGATGAGTGTACGAAAGTATACTCTAAATACCCTATTATTGGACTATAATGCTAAAATATGAATAGAAATTATAGGAATTAATGTGTTTTCTTGAATTGAGTTTCTATTTATTTTGAGATACTCCTAAGTACATTTTTATGTTTAATTTCAGGGACTATAAAAAAGTAAGTCAAAACCCAGTCAAATTCAAAGCACTTTCAAATGGGCAAGAGTTGGGACAACCTAAGAACTTTTAATGAGTGTAGGACTCTTCAAATAAGGATAATGATGAGGCTTAAGAGTAATTTGGATCAAGAGAAATAGTCAGAGTCCAACATGCTATAGGAGACTGTCTGGATATACTTTAGTATTTCGAACGTAACTTTCTACTCACATATTGGATTGATTCGATTCTAGATGCGTTGGAAAGCTAACTTAAAGGGATACGACTTTGTCTCTAATACAAATTTCCAAATTCAAATTCCTAAAGTACGTACGTGGCTGCCAAGATAAGTCCTAAAGATTTAGGCGATTTTTCGAGGTGGGAATCATGAAGATATTAGGGTTTCTTTCCTACCCTATATAAGGATATCATTAGGAGGCTGAAAGGAGGAGATGAAGGGAGCAATTGAATTCTCATGTCTGCCGTTTGCTTTACCTTTCTCTT